>JAOEGS010018252.1:14574-53345 GCA_025447755.1 Corythornis vintsioides | reverse complement strand
CTTTCCTCCAGATGCTTAGAGATGGCATCGAGGACAAGCTGTTCCATCACCTTTCCAGGGATGGAGGTGAGGCTGACAGGCCTGTAGTTACCCACTCAAAAGTAACACAAGCAGTGGATTCATCAACCAAAGATGAACTTCCAGAACCTTCCCAACTACAGGTATTTCTCTTACCTTTAGTCCTCTGATACTTACATGTGTTCACCTCATGGTGAAGATAAGAGATATTTACATGACAATAGACAATTTTACTATCATACTGCCATGTTCCTTCTGCTGATTTTACAGTATCTATCATATTGATTTGTAGGCTTTCAGAATTTCTTAATGCAGTTGGCTACTGTCTTTAGAACAACAAGCTTGAGATCAGAAGACCTGGAGTCTCCAGCTTAATAATATGCTTTTGTGACACAAGCTCTGTGACCTGTGTTGAGGTACAGGATAAAAGCACCTCCCATATCAGGTCATGTTTTCAGTTGTTTTTTTGCTTTCTAGCTGGACAAGTCATATCAGATTCTTTTTTTCCAAGTGTCAGTATACAGATTAAAGAACACAGAATGCTGGGGATTCCAATGAAATCCTGAGGCAGTCACAGATTGAAGAAGGAAGTTATTAGGTGTTTCCTTACAGTGAGCTTTCCAAAGAAGACTGAAATATTTCAAAGGTTTTCTTTTCAAAGTTTTATTAGAATATCCATTGAAATATATTTCCCTAAGGAAATGTCAAAAGCAATTTAATCGACAAAAAAGGGTGGAGGGAAGGAAATCACAGGTTACTCCCTTCCCATCTATTATATCCTTGCAGTCAGATCACTGCTTTCCAGAATGTCCCAGGTTGGAAGGGACCTCCAAAGGTCATCTACTCCTACACCCCTACAGTAAGCAGGGACAACCTCAACCAGATGAGGTTGCTCAGAGATCAAGATCAAGCCTGAACTTGATTTTGAGCTACAGAAACTCTCAGTCTTTCAAAGTTTAGAAGGTTTTACTCCACCTCCTACCTCCCACCACTTCCAAATACCATGAGGCTTCTAGCAGTACATCTGGACTTGAGACCAGAGTCCCTGCATGAGTGAAAGGTTGCCACCTCCAGGCTGTAACTCCCTTCTCTCCCCTAATTTTCTCTGGTCTCCCACTTTTCTCTGTCCATCCTACAGTCTTGAATCTTTCTCCTCAAGCATGCTCAAAAAAAGCCAGATGACTGTAACACAGAACACAAGCTGCAGTAACATTTGGTGAGCATGATCCAAACACAGAATTCAGATACAGATGGGGTCACAAACATTAGGACATGACTTGGCTAAATAATCTTCTTCTTAGCAAACCAACTGAAATTCAAATTCTGCTTAGATAATACAAATAAAACCCATATTTGCCAAGTGAAATAAGTTATTTGCCATTTCATGCTTGCTGATTTAAATAATTATTAAAATCCATTATTTATATTAGAGTAAATGAAGAGTAAAATCAGTCCATCTTGACACATAGTGAATTCTGCATTTATCCAGCACTATACTTTCAAGCAATCTAGTAAATGACAAAAAAAACCCCAAACAGATTTCTTTAAAATTACAAACCCAAAATGTAACTTCTAACAGTCCATGCAGTTCTTCTGCAACAAGTATAGCCCTAAAAGGAATTATTACTATGCTGAGTCATCTTAAAGATATTATTATTAATTTACCCAAGCTTTCACATATTCGTGAAGATTATCTTCTATAGTACACAACAATTCCTTCTAAAATTGTCTAAACACTTTGAGCAAAAACATAAAAATAGGTAAGTTAAAAAAAACCAACACAACAAAAAAACATAACAAAAAACAATAAAAGCTCTATCTGGTTAGAAAAGCATCAGCTTCCTGCACTGATGGAACATTTATTGGTAATTGCTTCACAGTGGGATGTGGGTTAAAACTAGAAATTTTCTGCTATCTTAACAGAAAACTGAGTAAGACAATGAAGGTGTTTCCAGCAATGCTCTGCCTTCCAGGAAAGCAAAGATATTACAGCTTTTATAAATCACCTTTGATAAGGATGAACTGGGGGTCCGAGACACAGTATCTAGCAAGGGATATTTAGTGCTGCCACCATATTCTTTCTGGGAGCAAGGAAGCATTCTGTTGCTCAACACTGAAACAAGGGACTTTGGACAGGGGTTTAATTGGAGAAAAGAAAGGGTTGTGTGTTCAGAGGGGGAGATGACAACTGCAGATTAGGACTAACACAAAAGAATACAAAAATTATCCGAGTAGAAACACAGGATAAATGTGAGGGTTTTGCCATTTATCTACTAGAAATGAATAAAAAGCCTTTTCTTAACCTCTAGTATAAAAATCCCTCTGGCATTGCTTTAATAGGCTTGCAGTGATTAATTCTATTCAGTTCTCTTTTCAGAGGTTTAAATCACTTAAATGTATAGTGCTCTGGTAACCATGGTTCCAGAAAATAAAGCACACATTTTGATAAAATAGCAAGAAGATTCTGCAGACAAGAATGGCCATGACTTTAAGCTATCTGGGATATGTCTGTAGATCTTTAACCTGCACTCTCTTTTAACTCCAGTTTTTAAATAACTGTTCATTTTGCTAGTGCTGGGCACAGAACAGTCCTAGTGTGTTGACACAGTGTACAGCAAGCATCTCCATGCTGACTGGTCTTCTCAATCATACACACTAAACATAAACCAAAATGTTGGTTAAAACAAGAGTAAGTCTTTCTTCTCTGCAAGGAAAATCTTAAACTATGAATTCTAGAAATTACAGAGCTTTTTAATCTTCTAATATTTCTCAACATTCCAGCTGCAGAAAAGAAGTGCCTTAAGAATTTGACAAAATCCATAATCCATAAAGACACTAAATAGAGTGCATGAGGTAAGAGTACAGACAATTCAGCTCTGCTGCTGTCTTTTACATGACCTTGAATCATTGATTTCATCCCCACATCACTGCTGTTCGGTCTATAAAATGGGCAAAACTGTACTTATGGCCTCTGCAAGAACTCCAACAGACTTTTTATAGATTGAAGTAAAAAAAAAAATAAAAAAATAAAAAAATTCTTCTATTAATGTACTTGGTTTTTTAGTTTTCTCAATTTTTCCTTTCTGTAAATTTTGGGAAAAAAATGGAAATGGGGGAAAATAGCTGAAGCCAAAAAGTAATTTAGGTACTATTTTTACTTGGTGTTATATGAACTCTGTGTGAAATCAGCCTTTGATAGCAGGTAGCTCAAAGTATTATGTGAAATCTGAAACTAACAAAAAGACTCAGTTTCCTGCAATAGAACTGCTTCCAAATATTAAATAACACATAAATAAATAATTCCAGTGGATCTTTTTATCTTCACAGGAAAGAAATTAACATAATTCAGCAAATATACATAACTTTTACTTCTGGAAAGACCTTCAGGACTTGGCTTACTGAAAAAAAAAAAAAAAGCAAGCAGTTTCAGCTTCCTAACTGACATTCATGACATTAGTAGATATGGACAAATTTAGAAGACTTTTTTAAAGAAAATATAAAGTTGTTATTAAAATATAAGAGAAGAGCTTCTGATAGAAACAATTCTACTTGGTTTGTTAGCTGGTATGTCTCAATTATTAGGGGCTGTTGTTATCAAATCTGTGCCATACACAATCCCCAATTTTTCCCTGTCAACAAGATGTGCAGACTCCCTTTCAGCTGTGACGGGGAAATGGTGCCATCTAGTGGGCTTGGAATAACTACATTTTCCTGATACCAGCAACACATCAGAGACAAACGTCTACAAACTTATAGGGATTACTTCAGAAATGTATTTCTGTTTCTTGCACATCAAAATGGAAAATTTTTGGCCGAATGCAGGGACGTAAGGTTTGAAGTTATACAGGAATAAATTGCAAATGCATTCAGGGCAAGTTTGAGACTTTAAAAACTATTTCCAAACTTTACTAGATAGATACAATAGCCATTAACTGCCCTCTGAAATAGTTTGCATTTAGCCTCCATTCCAGCCTTTCCTAGCATTAATGATGCTAGCAAGACACACACTTTCCAAGCATCCACCTGCTTCTCCTTTCTTTCATGGCTACTTTAGGTCTTGCAAACACGTGTATTTTACAAAAGCATTCTCAGAATCCAGAGTTTATGATAACACAGAGTACAGTTTTAACCCAATGTACTTATGTGGCTGTGATTGATACAGTTCTGTAGCTGTGTAGGGTAAACAGAGGTTCACACTGAAAAGACAGTTTGGATAAAAGCAGAAGTGACAGCTACAGGTGGAGCTGACTGCATTTTGGCAATAAAGCCAGTGCCAACGGAATCTCCAGAGAATGTCTTGCTGTGAGAACCTACAGAATTCAGCATGGCCTTACACATTAAGGTAGTTAAGGTAAACTCTTAATTTTTGGTCAGGGAAATAACCATTAAAGTTTTATTTAGCATACTGATGCTACTTCAGAGTAAATTTCAATGTAGTTTCAGTTTTTAATTTTCAGTTTAATTTCAGTTTTTTGTGTTTTGTTGTGTTGGTTTTTTAGCATATGTATCAGTTTATATTTATAAACAACTATATATTATACACACACATACAAATATACACAACTTTATATAAACAAACATTATATATAAAATAAAGAGGTCGCTTTGCAAGTTACCATTGTTTCAGATGTTGACTGAGAATGTGAAGATTGGCTTTGACTGGATGGAGCCTTCCAAAGATTAAGAGAATCGTCTAAATCTGTATGGAAAAAAAAAAGAAAAAAGAAAAAAAAAAGAAAGTTTGGAAAAGTTTCATTTTTCACTTCTATTAAGACTAGCAGAGAGCCATAACAAGCTTTTCAAAATATTATTTCAGTGAAATAGAAAAGGAGCCCACCACAGTTATCCTGCTGAAGATCTTACAACATAAATTTTCACACATTGCACCTATGAATTCTTGTCCACAAAATCCCTTGAACAAACATAAATTAAATATACTTTCATATACTTAGAAAACAACAAAAGAATAAAGATTTCAAATATACTGAGTGCAATGTTCACTAAAGTATCTTAGCTAATTGCTAAACTGGATTAACTAATTTATTTATTTTCTTAAAATTAACTTTGTGGGTGAGGTTTTTTATATTCCTGAAAAATGTTAATAGATTGGGGAAAAAAATAACAAAAAAGTTTTAAGGAAGATAAACCAAGACAAGATAATCTCTTATGAAATGACAAGGGACCTATTAAAAAGCAGAAACTGGTCATTATAGTTAAACATATTTCTGAATATATGAATGAAGGACAAGCCTTTCAAGCACTAAATTTTTAGAGATGGAATATTGTTAAGTGCTCCTCTTTTTAAGTACAGATTTTTTTTTTCCAATTACAACTTTTTAAAGCTGTTAAATAACAGCTCAGAGCTTTTTCTGAGAAATGTGAAAGTAGTGACTTAGCTACTTTTTAAATTTTCAGAGCAATATTTTGACTTAACATATTTAAGTTCATGGCTTTATAGTAATTTTCAATTCCATTTATAGTAATTATTTGAGGTAATCTACTCAAAACCAAAAGTCAATTAGGTCGGTTTAAAATACTACATGTTTACATCAACCCACTTACCAGTTATACCACCTTTTTCTACCATGAGGTTGTCTTCCCCAGAAGAATTCAAATCAAACATGTAACATCCTAGGTAACAGTGTTTCACCATCTGATTCACATGTTCATAGAACTGGCAGTGATGCAAAAGGGCTTTAAGTGCAGGTTTTCCTGTCTGAGAGAGCCCAGATTCCTCATCGTGTACACAGGGGCCCTGAAGACATGAAATTCACAAACATAATTTCTGTAAAGGATTTTTTACATCAAATGAACTGTCAAAAAAACCCAAAACAACAACCAAGGGAAACAAACAAACAAAAAGAACAACAAAAACCAACCAACCCTGAATTAAGCCTAATAACTGTGTATGAGTGTGTATACAAAATGTTTTACAGGCTGTAAACTAATAGATTCAAAATATGAAAAGTAGATTTTATTAAGGCCCAGCTAAATCATAGTATTTACAAAAAAAATGTATTGATCTAGGAAAAATGGAAGTAGCTGTTTCATTCCTGAGAAATTTATTAATAGGTAAGTATAAAGGCATGGAAAGCTGTACCTGGGTGGTTTTAAGACCTTATATATAAGGGTTTATATACCAGGAGACTTTAAAATTGCAATTGCTCATTTAATTCTACTTGCAGATAGCAACCAAGGCAAAAGTTTTGATAAAAAATGCAAACAAACAGGCAAAAAGCCCACAAACAAACAAACAAACAAAAACCCCAATCATAGTATGGTAAGAGTAAATATCCTGAAAAGGTCATCCTGTTCTGAAGTATAATGCCATTATACTATCTCTATCCATGTCAATCTACTCTAATAAAAGATTTCTTTAGAAAAAAAAAGACCAAAAAAAAAAGAAATTATCTTTGAAGAAAGGTTTTCAATTATTTCTTTATGAAGACTAACTTCAGGGAAATCTTCCCAAAGCAGTGGATTTACACCTGAAAAGGAAGATTTCATAGTCTTATTTCAAATAAAGTTTGTTTGGACTGACTTTCTTAAAGCATTTCTCTGGTGCTTTCTATGGTAACAGAAGCAAACAAGAAGTTTTATCAAGCTACAACATAACCTGTTTCAGGTTGACCATAAAATTAGAAGTGTTAGTTTGCAAAAGAACCCACACTGAGAAAAAGTCATACCAATTTAATTCTGCAAGGTAGTCTTAGGAGGCACCTTGCAGTACTTCAAAAAGAAACTAGTCAAAATTATAGAAAGAAAATGAATTGGTGCTAATTAGAAGCTTTGTTTGGAAGCTAAGAGACAGCAGAGGTAGATCAACTGCAAGTAAGTAATCTGAAAAAATGTTGTCTCCAGGAGGCTCTAGATCTCTCCCAGCCCTTCCATTTACTTTCCATGAAAATAAAAGAAAAAAAAATAGATCAAGTAGAAGTGGTAAAACTTCTGTGTTGTGTTGAAGGGTAAGGGATAAGTAGAGTTTTGGATGGTAACTGCTCATTCTCTTTGGTTTCTGTAATACATAAACAGACTATTTCCACTAGCTGCCTTTTATGCCAACTAATGAAGACTGAGATATGACAAAGAGTTTGAGGAAGAATGTATGTGGCATTTCATGTAAACTGTTTCCATGAATTCTAGAACTGTACTCATACCCTGTCAGCAATAGACTCAGTCTGTATGACAAATACAGACTTTGGAAATGTTGTTTAGTCATTTTACTTTGCAGAACTGTCTTTGCCAGTTTAAAAAGCTGTGCCAGATACTTCATTGTACAATGGGGGCCCTAAAAGAATTACTCATCAATTACATTCATGAACTGCTCTGACTTCAGCAGTCTTCATACAACAGTTTGCTGCAGCCTTAGATTATACTACACAGGTTGACTTTACTCATGACAAATAAAATGTCTAGTAACATTTCCAACTAACATAGGAGAATGAACTGCTATGAAGCAGAGGAATTAGATAAGACCAACACTATAGACATTGTCAGAAAGATACTGGCCTACAAACTCCTATTAACAGCCTTCTCTTTTCCAGTGCTTTTTGCCTAAGGGATAAAAGAATAATGTTCCATTTGGCTTTGCTGTATTATTCCTGCTATTCACCCAGATCCACTTAATAGCTTTCCCTTGAACTTGCTTGCATTAGGGTCAACAGATAAACCACCTTATTCAGTGCAATGGAAAAAAGTAACTCTTAAATATAGACTTTGATCCTTTGATCCAACAACATTTTTAATTGTTGTTGTTTGTGTTTTCAACAGTTCTAATTTACCAGTTACCATCAAGTAGTGTTTGATAATATCTTTCAGCATGAACACCTATTAAGTGATGAGCAATTTCCATTAAATTGCACTTCTTAATAAGAATCACAAGGACTCAAAGCTTCTCTTAATTGCACTGGAATTCATCCAAAATTCTGCAACTGCATTCAACTTTTGTCACCTCACCATAGCATTTAAATGTTAAAAAAAAAGACTAAGCAACTTTTAATAGAGTTTATATTAACAAGGTACAATGGCTGCCTCTTGTAAATGCCCCATTATTATTTAAGAATTACTACTTCTATTAATAAGTAATAGGCAGTAAAACTGAAAGAAGTGTAAGATTCATAAGATTACTTGAACATTTTCCTTTATGATCAGATGTAAAAGAAAGATAAGACATACTGTAAGTTGCAGCTCTGCAAGAGATAGAATAATTGATTCTGGGTGCAGCTGAATCATAGATAACATCCTGGTAACAAGAGGAGTGATGCCTTTCAGCACTAACCTGATCTTCTGCATAAAGGAGCAGAGAAATCAACCAGGATATGGCTGCAGCTGCATATTTCTTCCAAAAATAACATATGCTGTTATCATATAGGTGTGATCTCACATACTGGAAAGAGCAAGATGAGCGGAAAGAACAGGTACCAAGGCCACAAAATTTTGTAAAATGGGGAACTAAGATCTAAAGATCTTTATGTAAAATTAACCAGACTTGTTGAATGTAAAATGAGATGACTGCCTCAAGATCAGGACTGGAAAAGTCTCCAGGGGATTTTATCAGTTTGTATAAATCTCTAATGAGTAAAAGTAAAGGGAGACAGACTCTTCTCACTGGTATCCACTGACAGGACAAAAGGCAAAGAGCAAAAATTGAAATAGAGGAAATTCTATTTCAACTTAATAATAAACTTCTTCCCTGTGAAGGTCATCCAACATTAGAAAAGACTGCCCACAGAAGTTGTGAATTTTCCATCCTTGAAGATACGCAAAACCCAACTAGAGACAGCCCACTCTAGCTCATCCTGCTTTGAGCAAGGGCTTATGTTTCAAGAAGCATTTAAATTAAGCAACAAGCTGTTTCATCATTCTTTGAAAAGGGTTGTTTCTCATCACTTAGCTATCTATTTCAAACCATTTTATAAACATCACGTTCTAGGAATTTCTTCTTCCTCACAGCCCTCAAATCATCTTGCATTCAAACCATGGGTAAAATAAATGACAATTTTCTATTCTAAACCATCAATGATACTATATAAATAAGTAAGTTTCTTAGGAGCCCAAAAATACCATATTCATGAAATTCAACATATATATCAACTACATGTAGTTCTTTCCTTGAAGCTTGCTGTAAGTTTGAAAGTAGTTTCTCTGTTCCTATATTTCTCTTTCCAAAATGTTAACTTAGACATGTAATTTTTTAAGTTTATCTTTTATAGGTATACTGATATAACCTTTTATATCAAATAACTTCTCTGTGACACTATCACCTTTCTCATCAAATGCAATAATTACTCACTTGCCAAATACAATCTTTCACATCTTCTGAAGGAATTGGAATCACAAGGAGATTCTGTAGAATAAAAGCAGCCTGAAAGAAACAAAAGCATAAATACTGGCACCTACTCATCACAGTGCAGGAAAAAAAGGCAGATTAGACAGAACAGCATAATCTACATATTATTCCATTGTTTTTAGATACATCTTGAAACACAAGGAACTTGCATGTTTATGTTGGAAAAAATGAATTCTAAGGATATAACCTAAAATCATAGAATTGTAGAACTTCACATATGATAGGGAAGGAAGAGATGGAAATTTATTTATTTATTTTTTTTATGAAATACTTTCATCATTATTCCAGTATAGTTAGTCCTGTTGAATGAGCATTATAACAAGAGGTATATAAAAAAAACCCAAAAAAACCAAAAAACAACAAAACCAAAACAAACCACTCTGATATGGGAAAACCTGGAGAAATATTTTAAATGTAACTGGGGGATTAAAACAGCTTTTTTCATATTTTATCAATCTTTTATCAATCATTTGATTCTTATGAGACTACTGAAGTGATTTGGAAGTTAAATAAAACAATGAAGTATACATTCTAAACAGCAGTTTTCACAAATAAATTCAAAATATTACTTTGAGATGTGTAAGTAGTTGACCAACATAGCTGGGAAGGAATAAACCCACCATTTGTTATGGTTCTTTCTTAGTCATCAGAAAACAAGAAAAACCTTACAATGAGAGTTGATAGAAAGCTGCAAAACACATGTGTATGACTTAAGTACTAAATCAATATATATTATATAGTTCTACATTCTCTTCTACCAGAGTACCAGCTTTCAGTTCCTACAAATAAACCTGAGTGCCTAGGCAAATTAGATTACTTCATGTCTGCAATGAGGAAATATTTACTACAGATAAGGTGATGCATTTGTACCAAAATGCTCATAAATGGAACAAAACACCCATTTAAAACTGGTTGTGTGCATTCACTGATTTTGTTTAGATGATTTCTGATTTTTCACCAGTCACCTCTGTTTGCTGCTTCTTGAGTAATTCTACATAAGCAAAACATCCATTTTAATTAGGTGCTGTTTAACTTACAAAGCAGTGTGATTTCTGCAGCATCACAGACAAGATATATATGAATAACTTTTTTTTTTCCCAAAATCTTTTCCTCTTAATGAAAAAAGACTTGAGAATTGGAGACAAGAGAAGGACACAAGAAACATACCTCCCTGCGGACCATGCTGCATTCAGATGGGTCCAGAAGGATGTTTATCACTGTTCCCCACAGCCCTCCTGAAATGTTCTGGCAACTTTCTGCTAAAGCAATGCATCCTGTTTCAAGAGATGTAAGAGCTGATCCTATTCCAAGTGCTGTAAATCTGACCTGGTGCATACAAGCACAACACAAAATGATATTTTGTACAGTAATTAGCAACACATGATTTAAATTATGAAATTGTATCAAATGAATCTGCAGCTTAAGGGAATTATTTCAAAATTAACAACCTCTTTTCCTACTTTTCTCTGGTCCTATACTGATAAACACAACCGTGTACATAAAAATAGCAATTAATAAAATAGGTTTTTGAATACTTAAAAAAATTAAGACAGTCTATCTTCAATATTCTGCACATTCTACCACTCAGAAAAAAAGTTCTATTTAGCAAACTTACATAATTTAACAGCTTTGTACCAAATACATTTGCTCTAAATTTGCAGTTCATGTAAATGTTTCTGCTTTGCAGCTAAGTAACAGCAGTGTCAATGAAAACTGCCTATGAATCATGAGTGACTAATTAAAGTATAGAAGACAGAAGATGCAGGGAAGGATTTCTCAGAAGAGGTTTATATGGAAACATTCTAACTTTATTGCTACTGTTATTCAGGATGTAGTCAGTAACATTTTAAATAATTCAAAACAATATTAAATTAATGAAACAAAAAATCTAGTCAAAATAAGATAGAAATTTCATATTGCATTAACTAACCTCGGGGTCTCTGTCTACCCACAAAGGAATCAGCCATGCCAGACCTAGCTGAGAAGCAAGTTGTTCTTCACTGTTATCATAAGGCAAAGACCAAAGAGATATCCAGTCCTGAATAGAAAAATAAAAATAATTATTTTCCAACACTTGCAATGCCATGCCAGTCTACCAACAGTCTGAGCTATCAATTACATGCTAGAACACACTGATATTCAAGGGAAAAAAATTTAGATTCTGTTTCTATATATGTATTTGACCTGCTGACTTCACCTACTGAATTAACTTCAATGAGTGTCTTCTTAAAAGAGTTAGGACAGCGCTGCTAGAGATATTAAAGATTTTACTTCAAATACAGGGTTAATTATTTCCATTCAAAATTCACTCCTTACATTTCTTACTTTTACTTAATATTAACATTACCTGTCTCTCTTATTCATTTGCAGAAAAGTAGCAAATTTACATTTACAGAAAATTAAATTTACATTTACAGAAAGGTAGCAAATAAGAACATGAAATACTTTAATTATAATTCATTCTTTTCTTTTATACACCTCATTTGATCAAATAGTCAGGCAGACTTCCACATACTACTTAACTGCAGGTTCCCTGAAAACATACTTGACTTTGCAAATTAATTTTGCTAGTTCAGGTTAAAAAATACCTCCATACCTGCAAAGTGCTCTGTTTAACCATGGCACTGCACAAACACCACATTATGATCATAATGACTCATGAAACCTAACAGTCTATGAATACATCTGACCATGGCAGTCCTGCATATTTTTACAGAGTAGGTATCTGATGTTTCATTTGGAGCAGTGTATTTAGCATGGACCTTCTCAATACACACAATACTAATTAAAAAAACCCCTTAGTATTTTACAATCTTTGAATCTGGGGAGGGAGGGCATGTAAAAATAAAATTAAATACAAAACTTAGGTCAGCAAAGAAATGAGACCATAGCAAACCAACCAGCCATTGCAGCAGTTCTTGCACACTCTGAGTATATGCTCTGTCTCCTGTACTCCAAACATCTGTGACTTCTGCCCATCAGTAGGAGCCTGAAGGATCTTATGTCTGACTTAACAAGGTATCTCTTCTAATGAGGAAGAATTGTATTGGTTCATAATACTTCTAATGAGCCAAAAAATAACTTGCTTTAACTGGTTTTAATTTGAAGTCATTAGACCGCACATTTTAAGTCAGCATTCATTTATCTTAAGTCAGCATTAATTTATTTCATTTAACAAAATAAAGTTATCCAGTGTACCTCTTGCATAACCCTGCTTGTACAGAGGAGGAAGGCTCATTTGGTATTTCTCTTTTCTTAAGCTCTAACACTAAATCACATGACAGTGAAGAACAGCCAGGATTTAAAATTGCTTGGAAATTTTTCAGTTATTAGTACAGTCTAGACAGTAAGACTGTTGTATGCACAGGTTATGATTTATAAAATGCTACTGATCATTATGCTACTATAAAGATTATTCTACAAGACTGATTATCAGCCATGCATTATCATCAGCCATGCGTTTATGATCTAATTCTTTGGAGGCTGCAGTCTTCCTGCAGTGTAATTAATACACTGTCCCCCTGCAATTTTAATAAACTTTGTCAGCACTTAATATCCTGAAGGAGTAGAGAACTGCAAAAACAGACCCCTGGAATTTGGAGAAGCAGGTAACATACAGACTTATATGGAAAGGTTTTCAGTTGTGGCTATTGCAGGTATTAGCAAGTGTGAATTTTAACTCTCCAAAATGAGATATACACTCAATACACTAACTGTTGAATTTGCTTTAGCTGCCTCAGGATGAAGGCCATTTTTCCTAAACTCCCCAAAATTTTGCTCTTAAAATACACACATGGACACAAAGCACAGGTATAAATCTTGCAAATAAGTAATAATAGGTCCTTTTAGAGGGGAAACAATAATTCATGTATGTGCCTATACACACTCACAAAAGAATACACAAAGTTACGTGTAAATGTATTTGCAAGCCTGTGATCTATACAAAGCTAAAGAAATAATGCTGCCATAAAACCCTTATATTTATTCATCCTACCCTGACTCCTCATTTTTTATAATTAGAAAATTATACCTCATTGTGATACAAGGCCTTTCTAAGCATGATTTCAGTAAGATTAGAACTGAAACTTCAGCTTTCTTGTATACTCCATTCTATCCATTTCTCTAACATCACTTAACAAATGACAGCACAAATTTCTTTTTTTTATTCAGTTTTACTATCTGTTGCAAGATAAGACAACTTTCTGCACCATAAACTAAAATCACAGAATCATAGAATGGTGGGGGATGGAAGGGACCTCTGGAGATCATCAAGTCCAACACCCCTGCTGGAGCACGATAACCCAGGGCAGGCCACAGAGGAACAGATGCAGGTGGATTTTGAAACTTTCTAGAGAAGGAGACTCCACAAACTCTTTGGGCAGCCTGGTCCAGGCTCTGTCACTCTCAGAGTGAACAAGTTCCTCCTCATGTTGAGGTGGAAACCTTCTGTGCTCAAATTTATACCTATTGTTCCTTGTCCTATTGCAGGGCACTACAGAAAAGTGGTTCCTTCCATTTAATATTACCATTCAGATATTTTAGACATTAATAAGATCCCCTCTCAGTCTTCTCAAGACTAACCAGCCCCAGTTCTCTGTCTGTCTTCATAGGAGAGATTAAGACCCTTAATCATCATCGTAGCTCTATGTTGGACTCTTTCCAGTAGAGAAATAAAACCATTATTTATCATCAGGAGTTAAAATATATCTGTGCATAGCCCACTCAAATAACAAGATAAGAAAACTGTAACACACTCACCATATCCTTGGCTTGAGCCATCATTTCATGGGATAAGTGAAGCAAGCAAAGAACAGTGCTTTTTGTAACCCCCTTTCCCATGAAGGACATTGCGTTGCCTCCCCATTCAACGTAAAATGATGAGATGACCTAAGAGTGAGTGTAGAAGTTGATGGCAGCTTTAGTGTAAACATTACACAGGTAGAGTAAAAAAATGCCCTACATGATAACAAATCATAATTTAAAGTCATGAAAAGACAGCAGATATTGAGATTAATTTTAGGAATTTCTTTTTTTATGAGTCATTTGTGTGATGGTTTCTTATATTGGTAAACTTCTGTTTAAAGGGGTTTTTTAAGTTTTTTATTTGCTTCTCCAAATCAAGAATGTAGCAGAGATTAATAATAAGCACAAAGTTGAATAATAGAAATCCAAAAGTTTGGTTTTGATTGAAACAGCCCATTTAATGTGCTCAGTTTTTTATGCTCTGTTTGGAAACAAAATATCATTTCTTTGCAATGTTGTCTGTTCAACAAAAAAAGGTCATTTATTTATTTTATTGTGATATGAACTAGAATAGCTGATATATTTATCAGCTTTCTATATCAAATACTAATGAGCAGAAATAAAGGTCACAATATCATAATGTAACACAGACCATGTCTGACCAAATATCTAACCACACATATTAAAATAAAAAGTACTCTGCTTTCAACAGACTAAGCCCCAAACTATATATTTTTTTTTTAATTATATTCTTATGATTTGCACTTCTAGATGTATTTTTCTCTGCAAAGCACAGTGATTTAAACCTTGCCATTTTTGCTGCTGTTCTTTCTTTCAGTGTCCTGCTCTACTGGAATTCCTTTCAAACCCATTTTCTCTCTTCCCCAGAAGAGCAACCTGTATTTACTTCCATATTTAGGTCAAGTAAAACTGCATAATTCTTCTGCACATAAAGCTTATGTATTACCATTTGATTTCATTCCATAACACTTATGATTTTGTACAGAAATACTTTCTTTCACATGACAACATCTATAAACTCAGTGCCATATTTACTCTAGATTTCAAATTTCAGAACTCATCTAATCAAATACTTCTAATAAATTTATTTCTACTCAAATGTTGGCAAACTGAGACTTCTACCCCCTGCCTCCCGAAAAAAAACAACAAAAAAACACTGTATCTTAATTCCTTTGTGATTCTGAATGATATGAAAAGCAGTCAGGTAAGTGTCAGCAAAGTTTTGGGGTTTTTTTATACAGATGATAATCATATTTGTGATGGAAAAAAGTCTACTTTAAGAATTTTTAAAGCCTCTACCAATACAACTAATAGATTTTAGTTCTGGAAACTAAAAATAAAACTTGTACATGTACTTAACTTACCTAAAACTCATAAAACAAACAGAATTCAGATCTATGCTTTTCCTACAGTTTTTTTAATAATGGATTTTTCCAAAGATGGCATTTTAGGAGCAAAAACCAATTGCCTATCACATCCCTGGAATTAGCAAACAAATAAGAAAAAATCTGAAAACAAGATTGAAATTTCGGCTTCCCAACAACTGCAGCATCTTGAATTGCCTCTTTTTTGCTTTTTTTGGTGTAAATAACCTGTCCAGTGAGTTACTGTTCCCCTGGAACTGCTTTTAAATATCATTTTTGCCTCTGGGAAAGGATCTTGGATTTTTCCTCCTTGAGTTTCAGTTATAAAAAAGATCCAACAAACCATGTATCTATGTTTCATCTTGCCTAAACTATAGTCACTTTATATTACATGTTAAATAGGGAATGAAGGCACAGACAACACAACCCACACTCATAACAGATCCACATCACTCAATCTCCACAGTTTTACTATTTACTTGGTGATAGAAAACATCTTTCCCACACTTATTCACAGTGATAACATTCACTAAAAGTACATCCCAAAATATACACTTTTTTATAGGCACTGAACACAAAAACTTACCAAAAGCCAAGTTACAAGCTACTTACCTCAAGAAGGCCTGTTAAATATTTCTTACAAATGGTGGCAGGCTCAGCTGCAGCAGAGTAGGTGCTCCAGGCTGGAAGAGCAGTAACATGAACCATCCCTCCTAATGTTCTCTCCAAGGAGGGAAGTCCATAAAAATGTGGTGCATCTGTTAGCCTTAAGCATTGGAGCAGCTTCAGAGCCAGCTCAGTTCTGAAAGAGCCAGCAAGTTCCAAGCCCTCTCTGGTTTAATTGTAAAAGAAACAAACAACAAAACAAAACAAAAAGTGAACTGTCAACATGAATCATGTTACAAGAGACCAATGAATGCCTCCTTTTTTCAGTGACTCTGTGAGTCCCAGGTTCTCAGCTACTATGGCCTTATACCCCGACTAACACAGAATTTGACATTTCTGGATTCACCCATATTCAGAAAACATAATATTGCATCTGATTATAACAGGGCTGCTTAACCAAAATAGGATAAGTTAGAAACAACTAATTATTAAGAAACATATAATAAAGGGCAAGAGATTGAAGCCAATGAATAACATAAGAACAATTGCAAAGCTTAGTATCTATGCTTATGTTTGCTGTGGTTCAGAAGTTTGAAAATATTTCCTGCAAAATACCATCAACCTAGAATTCAGGTAGACAGAAAAATACAGAAGTGAGAGATATATCTGGCTGGGGATTCTATAATCTCCCCTTTCCAGCTGTCAAAATTTTTAGAAATTGAATAACTTTCTGGTAAGAATGAAGAAGGTAACATTCTGAAAGCATCTTTACAAACAGTTATGTTGTGACAGTTAAATAAATATTTCTCTTAGGCTGCAATTTTAATATCTCTTAGAATACACCTGGTCTGAGAGCCTTAGTGCGGGAGATGTTATATTAGAAACTCAGAGAAAAAACATAATAGGAAATAATTTCTGTGCCTGCTTGATTGATAGGAAAGTCAATGCTGGAAGTAGCAGTCCTAAATAATCACTGCTGTGCATTGATATAATATACCAGGCCAAAAAGGAATTACATGACAATAAACATTTGTTGATATTTCAAGTATGTCATGTTTTACTTTGCTATATATGTTACAAAATCAAATTACCATTTGCTCATGCAAATTTCCAGCATTGAAAATAGCTCATCTTCCTGCAATCAGTTCAATTAGCATTTGCTGAGTAAGTGACCACTGTCACACTAGTTTCTCAGTTAACTTCTTAATTTTCCTGTGAAAAGGCCTATCTAATGGTGATCTTCAACTCAATTTTTACAGATTGAAATGGTTTAGTCATGATGTAAGTCTGTTCAAATTCTGACTGAGGTACAGCAGCAGGAATTATGATCCCCTGTTGGTATGAAATGGGCAGGTCCATTTACACTGTACCTGTCAGTCACTGACATGGAACAAAATAGCAATGTATTAAAAAGACGAATCAGTTCTTTATCCAGTTGCTGCCTGACAGCTGTCTGGATTTCATCTCTTTCATCCTGTGCTTGGGATTCTGGTCGCACCAGGAGGCGCAAAAGGGATTTTGGCTTCTACAAGAAAAGAATAAAAATACTGTCACATAACACATTGATTAAATCCTATTTTTAATTACACTAAAGCTGTTTGTCTGTCAAGAGCTTGCAAATCACTAATTATAAATCACAAATTCCATGATGATTTTATTAAGAAGTATGCCTACAAAAAGCACAATAAAAAAATTCCTTTAATTACCAATTACTTGAATCTTGAAACTACTACTGAATGCTGTAACAGAATCTACTGTTAATTTTTACTTTACTTTACTTTAAAATTTCCTGACATTTAGCTATGACACAGTGTATTTTGAAACATGAAAGAAAAGTTGAAGTTACATACAGCAACAACCTGCAATAAAAAAATAGGTTAAAAAACAGAAAAAAACCCTAACAGATATTAGTTCAGCTTGTAACTTGTATGTCTCAGTTGCTTTAAAAAATAAAATCATTTGCTATAAAGACTTTATATTAATACATTGAATAGACTATACTCACAAAATTGTATAGGACTATCAGTTACCCAAATAAACTGAAGTACCTAAATTCTATAGGCAATGGAAATGAAGTCTACTAGCATTTTCTAAACATTTAGATTGAATTTGAAAATGAAAAAATGCAAGTGGATGCAGACTATATGCAAAACATTTTATTCTTTGTAAGGCCATGAATGATCTTGCACATGTGCAGTAGGCCCTTGCTTTGTGAAGTACTTTGCAAGCTTCTAAAACTGCAGCCACCACTTTTATCATTGGCATTTAACTATTGTTTTTATACAACAAGACTGAATTACCATATTTTAACAAATAAAAGGGAAGTTGGTTAATATTGCTTTAAGTTGGTAGATGGTTTTTACTTCTGGCAAAAGGTATATTTGAATTTAGAGAAACAATTTATCCAAGGAAATTTAGTCTTGTTCAAAGTTAACTTCCCCAAACACTAAGGACTGACAACAAAGTAGCAGAAATTATTCCAGGAGAGCTGCTGTTATTGCTCTTGTTAACAGAAGTTGTTTTCCTTCCAGAACTCACCAGAAATAAACCAGCCAACCAGTCCAAAGTTATTTCATTTCTTACAGTCTACAGTTCTTAGGTACATTCTTACATTTTTAAGCAATGATTTCAAGATCCACTTAAGCTGGTCCAACTCCATACTTGACCTCTGCTCTCTGAGCAATTTGTTTAAAAACCTTAAGACATCTACTAAAAGCTTCTCATCCTCTGCAGAAGCTGGAAGCACTTGCAAAAATCTGCAATGCAAACAAAAATATTTTGCTTTCATACTTGTAGCACATTTAAATAGAGTTTAATATCTCAGCCTAATACTACTAAAGTTACCTGTAAATGGGGAATTAAACGTGTACATTACATACATTTACATATAGCAAATTTGGAATTATATTATGAGCAGACTGCTCTTGAGCATGAAGTTGCCTTTCACTGAGTATTAAGCAGCTTTCTTGGATTTCTCTTCCCTCCAGGGTCTGATCCCAAGGACCAAGAAGACTCTTGAAAGGATCTAAGTTCTCTCCTGAAATCCAGGACTGTAATGTTACTTTTAGCCCTCCTCACTCAGGATCCTGAACTCCATCACCACGTCATCACTACAGCCAATGCTGCTTTGGTGGCTCACACACCTAAGAAGCCCTTGCTTGTTTGTTGTGAGCATGAAGCCCAGCAGAGAACTTCTGTCACCTGAATCGGGAAGTTGTCACTGATGCTCTCCAGAAGGTTCCTGGATTGCTTATGCCCTGTTGTGTTGGCCCTCCAGCAGATACAGGGAACAACAGATACATATCAGAATCAGAGGTGCAAGTCTATAAATTCAGCATATAAGTAGGACATATACAGTTTAAGCATCATAACCTTTCATGGATTTCTGTAGTCCATGTGCTTACCTGGCTATTGCTTTTTGCCAAGAAAAGCTCTTCAAATTGGTTCCACAAGACCCAGGACTGCATTTTAATGCAAGTCTGTCATTCAGAATGTAAAAACTAAGCCTAGTGAGAGCAGCCCTAACATCCCTGTGGGATGCTGCCTGGATGATTGAATTAAAACAATCCTGCAGTCCATAGTTTGAGTGAGTTATTTTGAGTATAAGAATGTCTTCTGAGGAGAGTTTTAGGGAGTCTAAAAATCTGAAAAGATAAAAGAGAAAAAAATATTACCAGCCAGTATCTTTACAAATTATTTCAGTGAATTCTGATTCTTTCACTTCCCAGGTCAAATGAGAAGACAAAACTTAAACTGAGTTTATTTTCATTAACCAATCTTTTTTCTCCTCTCTCCTCCCTCAAAAAAAAAACAAAACAAAAAAAACCAACCAACAAACCAAAACCCAGCAACAACCCATTGTATTTAACTCCTGAGCTGTTAAGAGTTCTGTGGAAAAGTGGCACATCTCAAGAAGTTACTTGAAATGTGCTATTGACACGGTTTGAAACAAACTTTTCCTCCAAGCTGCTGTAAATGTTTACTGCTTGGACTCTACTATTTTCCCTGTTTATAAGAGATTGCTCCAGTTTTGCCTGAGGGAATGTAAAATTATTTAACATATCAACAACTGCAAAGTTTCCAATGACTCAAATCACATTGTTTACTAAAAAAACTTGTAGGACCCCTTAAAGGACAAAGCAAAAAACTGAAAAATGTTTAAAAAAAAAAGACAGAAATATGGAGTATTTCAGTCCTATTAAATAAATAATTTAAGACACTGAGTGCTGTATACAAAATAGTCTCAAAGAGAGAGAATCAAAAGCTATCCAAAGGATGTAAAGGGAATTTTCTTCTTTATCCACTATAATGCATAGTACTACCATTAAAAAGAATAATTATTTGAAATTTAAATCCCCAAGGAAAGCTGAGAGAAATCATTCAATTATAAAAGGGAAAAAAAAGTCAGATTCCTTAAGAAAAAAAAAAAGCAAAACAAAAAACAGCCCACACTGACTACAAGAAAAACAGCCATAGAGGCCATTTAAAAGTGTTTAAAGTGAATCTGTCCATCCATAACAGTTAGATCAAGCTCTAGGTTTCACATATAAATTAAATTTAGGTAAAATATCAGCTGTGACAACACTGCTACAGCCTCTTGGGATATGATTCTTTATGTTTAACAAGACAGGATTCTCAAAACAAACAAAAAAACCCCTGCTGTTTGAAGCTGAAAAATTACTTAGACTTGATGGAACATTAATTTTCTTGAAATATATTGGGATTTAAAATCAAGATAAAATGGCTCACGTTTCTGCTTCCTTTTCGTAATTTATCTGTTGCAATAAGTTTTCAATCCCATGGCACCATGACAGATTCCAAGCCATTTTAAGCATATCTGACACAGGTTTCATAGCCAAGCACTCTGAAGACAATGGCACCACAACAATATTAGGGCTAACTACATGATGACCACTCATCTTGACAGGGAGATGATACCTGGAAAAAACAAACAAACAAATAACACAACACAAAAAAACAAGCACAAAACCAGTTGGTTTGTTTACGCATTTGTTCAATTCAATTCCCTATTGGAGCAAGCTCCTAAATTCACAAATAAAGTTTTTTAAACTCTTTTTCAGAGAACAAAGACTTGGAGGAAAAAAAACCCTCCATGTTTACAAATGAACACACCCTTCATTCTCCCACCACCATACCTGAGGCAGGTCAGCAAATGAAAACAAACACAAACACACACACAAAGAAAAACCACAAACCCAAAAACCAACAAAACCAAACCAAAAAACCCAACCCCAACCATTCAGACATACCTTCTAACAACAGCAACAGGTAAACTGAAAGCAGGAGAGCCACTATCATTAACAGTTATGCCATCAGCCCTGTAGGAGATAAAGTTATAGGGATTATTCCCTGTTTTAAGCTTTGATTTTCTACTAATGCAATATTTACCTCTTTATTATTCAGATATAGCTGTGTTTTTTCCTCCAACTACCTCTGGTGAATTATTGGTATTAATAAATGTTTCTTCATGATTATGCAGTATTAACACAGTTCTTAGATCACACAGGTACAGAACACTTTTCACAGCTGTACTGCATATAAAAATGAAATTAAAGATAACATACCAGAGCACATCCTTGTTTCCATTTTATTCTATTAGAAAAAAATGCATTATAATTCTGTCTTTTCAGTATATTTAATGTGTGTGAATACTAAAAGCATTTTAAGTATATGCAAATTGCAAATAATAAAATATCATATGAGCTGAGATCTGTTGTTTTAAGGACAGTTGCTACACTTAAAAGCCAAAATAAATAGGAGAATTCTAATTAAGTTAAAATCCCCTAGGCCTACATATTTTCTGATTTGTGGAGTTTCCATTATGGAAAAGACGGATTACAAACCAATCAGGGTTTTGTGCAAATAAAAAGAAACTTGAAAGTAGTATTGAGATACAAAGTATTTACACTGAAAAAATATGCCATGTAGATATTTGCCTATACAGCATGCAAACCAAATATTGAAACTATTTGTTTTGCTTTCAAATATGCAATTTCAGATGTATAAAAGTTTGGGCATAATTTGCTTGGCTATATATAAAATTATTTTCACCAAAACCTTCAATTTGGACTAGAGAATATGCCATTAAATAGCTGTTTTTTCATACCATGTTTCAGTTCTTGCTACCTCATCAAACAACAGAAGACAAAGCAATACTGCAGCTTCAGTCAAAACAGCACGATCAGTTTGGAAAACCAGGGAAACTGAATAATGAAAATTAAAAAAGTGTTAGGAAAACATTTAACATTTCAGAGAGAAGGACACTGGTTAAAAACAATTGATTTTCACAGTCATTTTGCCAACATCTTCAACAGATGCCATAACATGGGTAACACATGCACACAGGGATTCACCTTTTCAGTACCAGAGCCCCAAAGTGATGCAAGGTTCATAAGAAGACTTTTGGTTAAAAGTTTATAGTATTTCACATGTTTTCTTTCCATGCATGTATTCAAGTAAAAAACAGAATCTCTACCTCTGAACAGCAAGAGCAGCAAAGATGATTTCTGTGCCAGGGACAGGCGAACAACCGGATCAGCGTGTACAAGTTTGCGTAAGAGGGTTAGACATGGTGACACTAGAGATTCCATGAGCTGCAGGAACAGAGGAAAAAAATTAAATACAGATAGCAATAGGGATCATCTATTATGAGATGAAATTCCACATGACAGTTTGTATTAACCATGCACAGCTGTCAGCTTACACTCTCCTGCTGACTGGAGCTGAACTATTTGTTGTGTAACGCATGCAATTTTAGTTTTCGCCTCTAAAATACTCTGCAACTTTCATCATGTAAGTTTGGACATCCTCTTTAGTACAAAGATCCTACATTCCACAAGTCATATACACAAAAGAAGTGTCACAGCCCCTAGACAGTTGTTGCCTGAGTCATTCATAGACTAAGTTAAAGTTTATAAAGGGCTGAAAACATTAATTTAAAATTTATACTGGACTCGTACCTGGTTATGAAGGATTTCCTAAAGACAAGATATTTCCCAGGCTTGTATTTCTGTATTATTAAGTAATTATGCTAATATTTACTCACTATACAAAACAAAACAACAACTGTATTAATCTGTAGCTCTAAAAATGTAAGATGATTTAAAAAGACATTAAACCAACCAAACAAAACAAAAACAAACCAAACAATAACCAAAAAGCCAAATGAAACAAAAACCAAAACAAAGCCCAACCCACAAAAAATATTTCACTTTCTCTAACTGGGTTTCAGTGGCTTACAAAAATACTCCTATTCAAGCTATCATAAACTGAACTGAAGAGTTCTTAATACTACAGGGATAAAATAATCTTAGATACTGATAATCTGGAGGGAAAAAAATTCCCATTACTGAAGAAGAATGTAATTTCCATTAATTTAACAAATAAGATGAATTCCATTAAGTATCAAGCAATTCTTTTGTCTTGTACAGTTTTGGAAATGAAGTGATCATTACACAGAAATTCCCATGCTGGACTGATATAACAATACTACACAAGAAAACTAAGAAATATGCAAAAAGTTAATGCAACGAAGCAATGCTGAGCAACTTACAGCCTGAATAAGCTTCCATAAAGTGTTTTCAAGTAATGAATATTAGGAAAAAAAAAAAAAAAAAAAGAAATTAAGCATCAGGTCAGACAAAACCAGAAAGCTTAGTCATCTAGAACAAACATACACTAAACTTTAAATGGGATAGTTCCTGAGACCACCCTGGTGAGGTGATCTTCTATTATTAATCACTTTAACCTGAAAAATCCATCTGACACAGATGCCCATTGACAATAAGACCTCATTTTTAATTATAATTTGCATCAGGACTTAAGTTTAGAGAAAACGATAAACAACAGGACACTTTTTTTCTTTTTTTTTTTTTTTAAGGTAATTACAAAGTATTTTTTTTTGTCTCCAAGGAAGTTCTGATATATTTCAGAACGACACTAAACAGAGTTAGTTCTGTGGGAAACTCTTCTCATAGGCAAGGAAACCAATCTTTTCTCGTTAAGACAATTTTAGCATTATAGAAAATCATAAACTAAATACATATGGCAGTTACAATTGTTACTACACATTTGTGTTCTGTGCAGTATTATTAGTGTTATAAAATGCAGTAAAAGGCAAATTCTACTGCTCTTATGCTGTGCAGTGCTTGAAGATCTTGTAACAATAGTTTTACCTTGCCATCCACATGAATACACTCATGAAGGTAAGCCAAAACCTTGTCAATCACACCCAACTTTTTCACAATGCTGTGCATTCTGGTATCTGCAGGAAAACCAAAGGTAGTGACAATTATCAGTTCTGGACTAATTCAACATTAAACTTCCTCCTGCAAAACCATGAACTCCTGCTTTTGAGAGCAATTTTACAGAACTGCCAACAACAGGACAAGTCCAGCTCTAGCTCTGCCAAGGCAAACCTTCTCAAAGTCTTGTTAGGAGCCTCTGGAATATCAGACTTAAATATCTTGCATAACTTCCCATAAGAATTTTATGTACAAGAATTACAAATGATCTCCTGTGCATCTCGGTATCAGTCAAAAGAGTATTTAACTTATAATATTTAAAAAGTCTTCAACAGTTTAATATGGAACTAAAAATGGTATTTACTCCATCACTGTAAGAGTGTTTTCCATTGATCTCCTCCTTCGGAGCATCTGGTTTAAGAATATTAAACAAAAACAAAGCTTGGGTTGGTTGGGTTAGTTGTTTTGTTTTGATTTTTTTTCAAAGAATTCTGAAGTGATCCTTCAAATAAATTTGTCCTGATAAAGTTGCATTTTTTTCTTTCACAATTTCATATTATGTTGCTTCATATTAATTTTTGACACCTGAAAACTTTGGCAGCCATAACCAAATGTATTTTATGAGACAAAACAGACGTTTCCTCATTTTTGTGATATTTCTGACAAGAACAATGTTAATTTTAGTATTTTCTAAGACTTCGCCTTCCCATGGTGAAAAACTTCTTTTCTACCATTAAGATTTGTGCTCCTTGAGGAAAACAGACACAAACCAGAGTTTGAGTAGGTAGAGTATACCCAGGTTTGAAAACTGTTATGACCCTGCACCAAGTCAAATAAAGCTCAGTGCAAGATTGCTTGATTGCATTTTAATCAGATCTTATCTACTAGAATCTGTGATTTTACACTATGTGAGAAATAACTGTTAAAAAAACTAAAACTAAACCCAAACCACCTGTAATGTGAATTTATGATTAGTCACTCAACTCAGAGTTGAGTGGAGGAAGGAACACTTTCCTTGCAAATGTGTTAGCTGCAATGGCACAGGGAGTCTTCCTCTTGATATTAAAGGAGGGTATAGCCATGGAAGTTTAGCTTGAGTTTACTTGACCCAAAATAACATTTTGCTCCATTTTAACTGTGGTTACTGCTTAGGCTAACTCAAAAAGTAGGAGGGAGTTCATAATGATAGAAGAAATTATTCACTGAAGTATAAAATCCCTTTAAGACAGCCTGTGTAATCTAAGAATTAACTTTATTAATTAAAATACAGCACCACAAAAACTAAACATATATTTATATTGACCATCTCCTCCCTCGCTCAAGACTGAGCATCTGAGTTAGCAATAGCAAAAAATTTGAAGCACCATTAGTTCTGAGACAGATCAAACTGATGAACATTAAAAAAGCAAAGCAGAAAAAAAACCTCTTGCAGAGCTTGGAGAGCTTACAGAATTTGGCTTACTCCTCTCTTACTCAGGGAGTTGTTTTCTTTAATACCATTATTTCTTATTCTTGAGGGCAAGAACGACAAAAAACTGATTTTTTAATTTGAAGTGGTAGATCATCCACAATAGTGTTAAAATTCTGAACCAACAATATACACAAAAAATTATGAAGAGCACCTTTCTCACATACAGCAAACCTAGCAAAACTGCAAGCTCATGTGATGATCAGCATGTGAATATGAATGTTCTGAAGCTTTTTACCTTCTAAAATGATAGCTAGCTGCTCAGCTGCAGACTTCCTTAGAACTAGGTCAACAGCATCCGAGGTCAAGATGTGATGCAGCTTTTCAACAGTTTCTGCCTAGTGAAACAATATTATATTTACATCCAATACAAGGCAACCAGCCAAATTGCCAAACAGAAAGCAGAAAATAAAAAGATCTAAATTCTTTAATAGAATGTATTTGATTAGATTCCACATGCATGTAATAAGAAAGGATTAGATATTAATCTTTCTGAAACAAGTCTCTAATAATACCTGTGGAATATAACAACAGGTTCTAGTCCACAACAGATGCAGGTTGCTTCATTTATGTAGAACTACAGAAAGCTCAGCAGAAAATGCTAGAATATGCTTCTCAGTCTTTGAAGAGGATTGACTTTTTAATGGCAATTGGGCTAGAGAGATTTAAATAATCCCACATATCCATACAAATTCCAGGTCCTAACTTTTTGAATGATGTAGGTGAAGAGAATAGATCAAGTGTAAAATGAGGGGTCAGAATATTTTTTTCCAGAGGGCAAGCACCTTAGCATTCGTTTAACATATTGTTGATCTGAAAGTGTCAGGGGTAAAGAAGGACAGAAAATGGAGGAAAGTTGGTTAAGAAAAAAAAAAAAAAAAAAAAAGTTTTCTCATAGGTAAATACTTGTGATTTTCTTTTCACTTAGCAAAAGCAGCAATAGTAAGGAAACACAGACAAATTTGTAATATGTTTTAGAATATTTCACATTAAATCATTGCGGTTGTCCAGCCTGGAGAAGAGAAGGCTCTAAAGGAGGAATCTTCTAGCACCTAAAGGGGGCCTAAAAGGAAAGGTGGAGAAGGACTCTCCAAACAGAGAATGTAAGTAGTAGGACTAGGTGTAGTTGCTCTAGACTGAAAGAGGTTAGATTTTGATTAGATATTAGGAAGAAATCTTTACTGTGAGTTGGTGAGACACTGGAACAAAAGGATGTCTCTCCATGTAACTGTTCAAGACCAGGTTGGATGGAGCTTTGAGAAACCTGGTCTAGTGGAAGGTGTCCCTCCCCATGGCAGGGGTTTGGAACTAGATGATCTTTAAGGTCCCTTCTAACCCAAACCATTCTTTGATTAAATTATATTTGATTAATAATCTATATTAAAATTATTTGTGCCTGTTTCAGTAAAAAAAACTGAATTTGTAGGGAAAAAAAAGTCTGTGAAAAAAAATCAGATTCTATCAATGCACAATGAAATTGTTGTAAACAATGCAGGCTTGTGCCCTCTGTACTCAAGTCTTTAATTTAGCATCAGAGAAAAAAATATGAATTATTTTCTTATATATGGCAGCATATAAACTACTGTTGCAGTTCACATGGAAAGAATCTATCAAAACATTTCTTTTTATGAAGCAAGCCAGTTTGTATAAAGTATTGCAGCCTTCAGAAAGCAGTAACTTCAGTGACTGGGCAGGTTGAAGAGCTGATCAATGACAACAGAGTTTACTCACCTTAAATACTGACTCCGTTTTATCATCCAGTTTTAGCTCAATACCTCTTTCTAGAACAAACAAGTTGGAAATGCTGGAAAGCAGACTGCCCTGCAGCTTTGGGCGTTTCAGGTTTGCCCCTTCTTCATTCAAAAGATGGAATGTTAAATGTTTAAGCGCTTTTGACCGAACCCTAAAGGAATAAACAATTAAAATAAATTTATAAAGTCCTCATAGCGGAAAGCTTTAGCTGTACAGTTAATTATTTAGTTTATAAAATTAAGACAGTGGTAGGGATGGAGTTCTTAATTATATTTAATCTACCTTTATCAACCCACTGCATAACTATTAATTGTATTTTAGAGAAGATATTTTTCTCCTTAATATTAGGAGCTGTGTTAAACTGCTACAGTGCTTTACTTACACCTGCTTTTTTGAGAAGAGAAGGCGCAGAGCAGCCCGTAGTCTAGCAGTCCTAGGGAGAACACCCTCTCCTTTGTCAGAGGTTGTTTCACTCAAAGCAAGGATACAGTTACCCAGTGAATCTTTTGGGTCAGCATAACCCTAAAACAAACAACAACCAAAAATTTCCTAAATTGAAAAAAAAATCCACTTAGCAACTTAGCAAAATAAACTTTCCCCTCTAGGGGCCAAGGGAGAGTGGGAAAGGAGCAACACCTGAAAAAGTAAAAAAAAAAAAAAAAAAAGGCATTAACTTCTAAGAAAATTTCTACAGATTAGTATTCCTTCATAGAAAGAATTTTAAAAACTAGTAAGTGATTTTCATATAGCCCAGAGGTACTTTGACCTGAAGATTTACTCTTCAATCTGTTAACAAGATGCTGCTCTGGAAGACCAATTTCCATTTCAATAAATAAAATTCAGTCCCTACAAAGAAAAGGGAGAAGTCCCTACAAAAAAAATCCTTCAAAACATTAACTCCTATCTATTTTCAGACATTTCATCAACACGACAAACCTGAATCAGTTACATCAAGTATTGATACTCAAAATATTTAACCAGATTAATATACAACAGATTTTCTATACATTGGATAAATACAGGCCTCTGATACCCTCTGCTCAATTATCTATTGTGCATAGCCACTATGAACTACAGAGTAGAGGAAAATTCTACTCACAAAACCAAGAGCAGGGATAAGTTCTTTCTCACAGGTTTAACCTATAGCTTATATTAAACCCCCCACCTATGTAATCTTGAAGGTAAGACAGAAAAGTTGACATTAACTGAATGAGAAAGCTCTGAGGTAACCTTTCTCCCACCACTTACAAAGTTCTCAGTGTCTTTTCTCTGCATATTTCTCTGACTGAGCTCTCTATTTCATGGCTCATCTTATTTATGATTTCTCCCCATTTTTACCTTGGGTTTTTTTGCAGTTTATGTAAGGGCTGAAGTTATACAAGCAGGCTTTTTTCAACTTATGGTAACAGGTGCAGGCAATGTATGAATATGTAGTAGTGATATGAATAAGGTGTAATTATCAAGACTGAGATTTTTTGACACAATGAAGACAAATGTAGACTTGGATGCATTGGGAAGATTAAATAAAAGACAGAAATAAGGGGAAGAATAGAAAACAAAACAAAAAACAAACCAGACATCAGGAAAAACAGACATCAGATGGTGCAGCAAAATATCTGACCTGGAAGACTATAAGCAGATCATAGAAGGGTAATTTCTAGCACTAGAGAAAAAACAGTAAAGAATTTCATTTGAGCAAATAGGCTGAAAATCAGACTGAGAAATGCAAAAGTTCCTATTAGATTAAGCCAAGAGTAAAGGTAACAGAAAGATTTGCACATTGGTACAGATTTGAAGACTAAGGTCTAGAGATAATACTAACTGTTGATACTTCTAGAGTATTGGAAACAAAAAAGAACAAATATCAAACTATACAGAAACCTACAGATATTTATAGAGCACATACTTGATCAGAAAAAAATATATAATCATCACAGAGGTACAATTTTCAAATTTAAGATATGGGGGACAGTCTTAGTTTTTAAAAGCATGCAATATTTTAATCTACACTCAGATTATCCACTCTCATCTTCAAACCATATTTTCAAGTCCCAGTCAGCACTTGATGATTTCTACTACACCATTTTAAAGTTCAACATCCTGGTAATACTAAAAGTTTGACTACAAATTCAGATTAGCAAGTTTGACTGGCATTAGGATCCTTAGATATCAAAAGAAGAAATGTCTTATGACAAAACAAGCTTGTAGGTATATTAATGTTGATCTGTTTTCCATCTGCTACTTCAGTGAACATTCTGATTGCTGTTTAACATGATGGTTGTTGCTGTTTACATGACTTCACACATCTAATTCAGATTAAAGAAGTACCTGTAAAACAGGAATGACAGGACAGAGGGCCTCAATAAACTTGTTCCAAGTCAATACTGTCATTAGTAATCGTCCCTGCAATAAATGCACCAGAATGGCCTTGGCTGCAGAGTTCACCTGCTCAAGAACAATTACATAAAAAAGGAAATTAAAACAAAGAATTACAACCAAATAGTTTAGGTCACTTTGTAAATGCTGCAACTGGAAATGTTATACAAAAACATCTCAAGGGAAGAATCTATAGGTAAAATATTGTCACTGCAGATTACTACTTTTGTCAGTCACACTAAACATTGAAGTTGTCAGAAAAGCATCTCAGAGAAAACACGCAAATAATTGTGCCTAAACAGCACCTAATCATTTTCCCCTTAGAACTCTGTTTTGTCTTTTCTGAAATAAAACAAAACATTATTTCAGTTTATATACCTATTGGTCCCTCTATCCTGCAGATAAAGCAAATTCTGTTTTTCCTTCCTGACACTGCATTTCTAGGGCATTTCATTCCCAGTCTTAATGGTATGCTTCTGAAAGGCCAGGAGGAATAGAGACTTCAAGTCTGATACGTGGCTACTTCACTGTCTTAAGGCAATCAAACTAAGAGGTTTACCAGATATTTTGAAATGCACATTAATTCATCTGAAGCTCTTTAACAAAACTAAACAAACAACAAACAACACAAGACAATAAACAACAACAATAAAACCCCAGAAAAACAGTTATGCCTAATGTCCATTTTTATGGATAATGGCCAATGGAAATGGATGGTCCTAATCTATATTACTATAAAACATCTCTATTATACTCAGGTAATTAAATTTAAACACAGTTGTGCTTGTAGTGATGAAACACATTTTTATAGCAAAGACATTGTGGATTTAATATGTGGTTTTGCTCCTTAACCAAAGCACACATTTCAAAGGTCATCCCACCTTTTATGCTTTTCATAAATGTAAAGCATCATACATACTCTTTCATCATATACACAATTTATTAGGGCTGAATATATATAATTTTTCATTGGTCATTATTACATTTAATGGCATCCTATATTTAGAACATGGCTTTGTTTCTGCATTCATCATTTTAAAAATATTTCCATTTACTACAACATTATTTGCATAGGTTTTCAATAAACAAGATGAACCATATGAAGTCAAACATTCAGGTATGCTTCAGACCACTATGGAGAATATCAACAGCTACTTGGCTTGCACACCAACTTCTAAATATAGCTATGAAATACAGTACCTCATTCTTATCTTCCTGAAGGCCAAATGTACAGATTTCATATAAAACTTTTGGATGAAGAAGAAAATGCACTCCATGGCAGATTGAAGACATGGTCTTAGAAATATTCTGAATACCTAAAGAGTTCTTCAGTAAAAATAAAGTTGGTTAGTTTTAAAATTCAAGACAGTCTCTACTACTACATCTTGTTTTATTGACTGCCTGAACTTGTCATCCAGTGAAAGGCTTTCTCCACTCAGTCTGGAAGATTTCAGATCTGAAGATTAAAGATCACAGTCCTGCTTTCATAGATCACCAATTGAAAATCCTGTTACTACAAAGGACTATGAAATACAACAGTTTTGACTTGACTTTAAATAAAAAATGAGAAATTAAGGCAGTGGCAAAATATCCATATACAACAAAATCTAAATAATCCCCCCAAAACAACAATAAATAATTAATTTTAAAAACAATGAGTACATAGAAGGACTTACATGTTCTTAAACACAATTCAAGCTTTTATACAAAAGAAAAAATAGGTATTTTTCTTTCACAATTTTATAAGGTTTAAGTAATTAAATAATAGTCTAGATAAAAATATGTGTTCTGAAATGGTCAGTATTTTATTATACACTATTGTTTTATTTTTCCTTCAGTAAGAATCCTTGCAAAAAGCAGAAAAGCTTATTTTATATAATTATACATAATAATAAAAAATAATATATAATTATGAAAAAAAGTAAACTAAAAATTATTTTTACTCAGGTACAAAAAAAAAAAAAAAACAAAAAAATCCCCACCACTGAACAAAAAAACATGAAGGGAAGTGAGTTGCGCTAAAAGATGATCAGAGGGCTGGAACCCCTCTCCTGTAAAGAAAGGCTGAGAGAGCTGGGGTGGTTCAGTCTGGAGAAGACTCTGGGGAGACCTCATTGCAGCCTTTCAAGGGGGTCTATATGAAAGATGGGGACAGTCTTTTTAGCAGGGCTGGTTGTAACAGGACAAAGGGTGATGTTTTTAAACTGAATGAGAGGAGATTAAGACCAGATAGAGGGAAGCCATTTTTTCCAAAGAGGGTGGTGAAACACTTGCCCAGGTTGCCCAGAGAGTTGGTAGAGGCCCCATCCCTGGAAAGATTCAAGATCAGGTTGGATGGGGCTCTGAGCAACCAGATTTAGTGAAATGAAGGTTGGACTAGATAATCTTTAAAGATCTCAATCCAACAAGCCTGTGATTCTATGAACCTCATTTCAGCACACAAGCAAAACTGAACACTTGAATTCTTTTCAAATGCAAAGTTAAATAGAAATGTATCTGTATAACAGCAGAAAACCAAAACAAATCAAACAAAGTGAACAGCATTATTAAGTTTCTTTCTAAACAGTAAAATTGCCAGTCACTGGTTTTCTCCCTATGGAGATCCTGTCATTCTCAACTGCAGTACAACTTAACCGAGTAGATTTAATAACAAAAATATGACAGCAAACTGCAATTCCAGGCCTGTACAGATTTTTCAGCACATAACATGGTCAACAGAATTTGCATTTAAAATGTTTTTAATGAGAAAAACCTATAATACACATTATTTAGCAGAACACCAAGTAAGAATTTGTTCTAACCTTAACCACTTCCAAACAGCAGTGATAAGCTTCAACTTTTATCTTCAGCAAAGGATGAGACAACAGACGTAGAAGCACCTTCTGACTCTCAGTCTGGAGCAATGAGTTAGTCTCAGCAGACTTCCAACTGAAAATGAAAAATAATTATTTAAATATTTATTTTACAGCACTCAAAGGTGTCTATAAAAATTTTCCTCTTAAGTTGCAGAGTAATTTCTGAAAAATGCTTCCTGAAAAGGTATGCATTCTGAAAAATGACCTGACAGAAATCAGGGATCACAAGATATTGGCCAAAATCATCATCTTCAGGTGTGTACATTTATTTCCTTTCTGCATGTAGGTAATCAAAGACCATAGTCTTTCAAAATTCTCTATCAAAATTAGCAGTTTGACAAACAATTATATTCATCTCAAAACATAAAATTCTATTGAGCTTCAATAGGCTTCTTAGATCATGGTATATAATTACATTAAAAATATAAATAAATTTATATGCTTCCAGAATTTTCTTCCTTGTAGGGGTTGTATGGATTTTCTAGCTCATAGTTCTCTAAGCAAGTTTCAGTATCATCTGGTGCATGCAGGTGTGGGGGTGGTGCAGGAGACTCAGCCTCGATTTGCTTTGCCTATCTGTGTCCTATCTATGCAGGGACCACACATGGGGAGCTGCCCAGAGGGCTCAGCCTTGAGTTGCCCATAAGCCCCAGGCCAAACAGGGCAATGCTGCACCACACAAAGAAACAAAACCTGACCTGAGCCTTGAAATTCCTCAACAAATGATATGTCCTGAGTCTCAATTCAAACCACTATTGGGCTTCCTGAGAAAGTCAGATAACGAGAACCTGGAGGGTTTCAGCCATAACCTTGTGTATTAAAACTGTACAATCAGTCACTAAAACAGGGGATAAAAGCACTAAGGTTTACCTTAGATTTTTGGAGTCCCCTCTCCAATGGTCACTTGTATGGAGACCCTTCTCCCTTGGGTCAGGACATTGGCCAAGGTGACTGTTCTAAGATTGAGAGCCCTTACCTGGGGTGGTGAGTATTTAACATGCTGCAGGTTTACAAACACGGGTGATTACTTAACACGTCTAATATTTAGCAGGTTTTCTACTCTGTTAAAATGTATTCTTGCTTTTCAGTTGCAGTAGTGCATTCTGCCACTGTAGCCATAAAAACCTACAGTAGTGGCTTATTAGATTTCAAATAGATGGTTTGTTTGGGCCCTACAGCTAAACCTCTGAGTTCACTCATTTGCTTAAATGTCACAGTCCAGTCTCTTTTCACCACAGAGGTGAAATCTACATTACTATCACTCACTTCCTGTTAGTTACAAAATTTAAGTATAGTTCCTGTTGTCTGAAACAAGAATAACTAACAGCAAAAAAACCCCACCCTAATACCAAAAGCATTAAAACACTGAAAAGTGGTTTTGGGATTTCATAATCTGAAAACTTGTTAGAAAGCTCTTAAATGTGGTTTCCTTAAAAATAAAATAAATTTTAAAAATTTACTCCCTAAAGTCTAATTCTGAATCAATATAAAATTAAGATTTTTTTTCTTTTTAATTAAGCATTTAATACAGAACTTTCCAGGTATCACAGGGCAACTTAAATTCTCTAACTAAAGACATGGAAAAGTCTAAAATGCAGTAAAACCACATTGTTTAATAAATGAGATGCCATATTTTAATATACAGCATCTACAACAAAATAACCCTTTAGGATTTCTGAAAGTAAAATAAAGGTAAGTTACATAAAGGCACATTGAACAAAGGAATTAAAAAAGTTTATAAGATAGGTCAGAGTGTTTTAAGACTTTCTTTATAAATCACATAGTAGCTTTATATACATAATCATAAAAGCTTATACACAGAAAATATTAAAACATTTGGGTTTTAGCATTTTTTCGATTTTTGAGAAATCCACTATAGGATGAAAAAAATTATTTAGAAGAGACCTTTCAATAGCTTTAAGAAAACAATTGTTCAAATACACTAGATAAACAAGTTGAGCTTCTACTTGAGAAAATTTATCCATAAAAACAAAAAACAAAAAAAATCTCAAGTAAGTTAAATAGTAATGTACTTACATATTTGAGCATAGGTGAATGCATTCCTGAAGCAAGGGAAAGTGCTGATGATAGGGGAGACTTCCCAAGGACTGATCTGCCAGTTCCACTAGTTCAGAAAAATTCTTGTTCCCCTGAGAAATAAAATGAAGTGAAACTATCATAATTAGTAATATTAAAAGAATACAAAGATATTGCATAATCTTTCAGAATTTATAATCACTTAATACACCTACTAACTAGGTTTGGTTCAGCCTTTCAGAGAGAAGTTGATATTAACCTGATTAACAAATTAAACAGATTACAAACAAATTTTAGAACCTGCTCCTGGGAGCTGAAAATACTTAGCTGCTAAACTCAAATAAACTTCTATTAAACTCAATGGGAATAATGTATGTCTAACATTTCACAGCATGAACACTATAACTGTTCAAAACACTTTCCAAAATGCCCAAGAACAAATTAATTCTTGAATATTTTATGCTTTTAGTCAAATTATTATTTTTAAATCAATATGCATTTTATATGGTGAGTATAATGAACAATTTAACTATTGATCTTTTAACAATTCACTATAAATATTGAAGAGCAAGTTTGGCTTTTTTACATTTAAGTACATATGTCTTCACACTTTTGTTTACCAAATATATTAAACATGAGTCATTTGCATTTTATGGAGTTAACTTCATTGTAAACATTATTTTATGAGCAAAGTATTGCTTCTATAAGTTTAGAACATGACTATATAAAGGACAGATTACTCAGATTTAAGTTAGCAATACATTTATATTGCTGTAATTACTCATTTATTGTAGTAGCAATGGAACAAGTCTTTTGCACAATTACTTGTCCATTTGGATAATGGGGAAGAATATTTCACTACCGTGCTAGAAACTCTGATCTAAGAAAGCAAAATATATTTTCTGTCTTTATAAAATGAAATACACACCTCTCATACAGTCTAGAACTAGTTTATTAGACCTACAGCTGCCAAATAGATGGGAATTAAAATTTTCTCAACTATTTAAATACTGGACAACATACATACACACACTATATATTTTAAAAGAGTATTTGCTTCTTTCTAGCTTCTTCGCCCATAAAAGGCTCACTTCTAATCTCCAAGTATTTACTTGGGATAAGATTTTTTTCAAAGATCATGAGTAGTACTAGTGAAAACAAATATGAATTAACTACATCTGCCATGGTATGGAATACTCACAGATTTTCAACTGTGCTACACTACAGTTTTTACCACAGAGAAAGAGAAGGGGAGGAAAGAAATTTGCCCACGGGATTATTTTATATAAACAACCTCACACCTGTTTCTGGACTTCAGCCAAGAAGGTCCAAGTGCACTCGATGGAATCCGCGGCCTCCGACGCGCGCCGATAGACAGTGTAGCTGTCGGTGCTGAGCTGCTCCAGGTAGGCCGCGGCCGAGTCGTGAACGCTCGGGTATTCCAGGGAGAAGGACACGTCCAAAGAGAGGAGGAATAAAGCACTCAGCAAACTCTCCTGGAAAGCTTTACTCGCCTTTGATAAAGAAAACAACTGTCAGAGTAACAGCCTGGAAACACCGGGAAAGCAACACCCACGTGGACAACCATTCAGCAAGTACAGTTGTTAGTGCTGCTACTTAGCTACACAGATATCAAATTAACTCCATATGAAGAACTATTCTTTTTTAATCCACGAATAAGAGATCACTAGATGTCAGTCCTGATGTCCTCCCAGTCACAGAAGCTGTGTAAGTCCCAGCTCAAGCACGAACCACATGCAGCCCTGCTCAGGGTCAATTGGCTGTCAAACCACTAGATGGCAGGGAATTCACAGATCACCGTCTCCTCCGTGTTGAGCAAGCTGCCTACACTTCCACTTAGTACTACCCCAAACCAAGAACTTGGATTTCTGTTGTTACTGGGTTTGTTTTTATTTACAGCGAGTGTTCAGTATTCCTCCAACTAAAATTTTGACCTCAAATAGAGTAAGAGTTTTCTGTCTCCTGCCATACACAGGATTGAATGTTGCATTAGTACATAAGAACATAATGACAAAAAGTTTAAGAAGACATTAAATTAGTATGTTTACACTTATTTGCAGTTACAGTAGATTAGATCAGCAGTAAAAGACCTAATATTTGTGACAAAAAGCCTGTAACTGAAAATCAATCTGCTCCTCAGACTGAAGAATGTCTAAGAAAAGAGCTGCACTGCAATTAAACTTGTATGAGTTTGTGTTTTTCAGATAATTTTTCAAACATCTCCTAAGACTTTCCAGCCCACAAAAAAACTTCCAAACATCAGACACCCATCTGAATTTGAAAAACAAAAACAAAAACAAAACAAAAACAAAAACAAACAAACAAAAAAAAAACCAAACCACAACCCAAACAAGCCAACAATTTGAGAGCTGCAACAGAATTCCTTTTAAAAAGCATTGGATGCAAAGAATAATTAATTATGCTTCACACATCCTAGTGCTTACTGTATTTCAGCATGTTAAGAGTAATGATTTTGAACATTATGTAGTTCTAGTCTTACTTGCAAACATATTATAAACGAGCAGGGGGCAGTGTAGCTTTGCAAACCATGCATTGTTACCAGAAAAAAAACACACTACAGGAGGAAACAAAACACTGAATTTCAAAAGCTCATTCAAAAACGTTATTAAAATGTCTTTTAAAGACTGTAAATCTGCAGAAAGTGATACAGAATGCATCAATAACTGAAGAAAGGACAAAGTTGCCTTCTGTGATCATACATCAGCCAAGGCAATCACAGAATCATTTTGATTGGAAAAGACTTTATGAGCATTGAGTCCCAACTGTTAACCCAGCCCTGCCAAATCCACCACTAAACTATATGCCTCAGTAACACATCTACACAGCTTTTAAATACCTCCAGGGATGGGGATCCACCACTTCCCCAGGCATTCTTTTCCAGGGCTTGACAACCCTTTCTGTGAAGGATTTTCCTTAATATCCAACCTTATTAGATTAATTTCCCTGTCTGGTGGCTATTTTCCCAGTATTAATCATCAAGGAAGGTCTCACTTTTTGCCCTCTTAAAATGCAAAAAAAAACAAAAGACAATCACATGGATTGAGTGAGACATACCTTTTCTACAGGGAGAAGTATTTGCAGCAGTCTAACAGTGAAGAGTGAAACACTGATAAATGCCATTCTGTGGTGCATCAACATCACCTCAGGCTGCTCTGCACTTATATTGCTTTTGTGATATAATATAGTTTCTCCAAGCAAACCCAAGACTAGAAGCAATTTCTCTCTCTGAAAACAAAAATCAGAAATACAATTGTTAGAAATACTCCAAACATTACTTTATCTTTACAGTGTTTACACAGCACCCAGAGCATCATTAACACAGTTACACAAAATCATTTTTAAATGCAGAAATGGCACAAATTACACAGCATTTTGTATGTTGTCTGGACAGAACTGTGCATGAATTCTGAACAACACTCTACTTTCAGTTCTAGTTCTGAAAACTTCAGTCATTACTTAGCCATTACTCCCTCCTTCCCACCTCCCTTAATTCCTGCTCATTGCACTTTTGAACTTCTGAAATTTTAAGTATTTCAAAATTAACTTTAATATGGAAATGTAGGGAACTGGTTTGAACTTGGTAATAAAATTTTACCTAAAAATTTGGAATAAAAAAATTAAAACAAGCAACATACATGCACAAAACCCCCTCCAAAAACAAAAAAACAAACAACAAAACCAAAACAAGCCACAATCCAAACTCTGAGAACAGTTAATGTTTTTCAAGCTGATTCATTCTCAAGGGAAACAGCAGCACATTTCTCAGACTGTGTATATTGATAATCACTATCAACAGGGTATCATAGATCATAGATATTAGGGGTTGGAAGGGACCTAGAAGATCATCTAGTCCAACCCCCCTGCCTGAGCAGGATC
>JAOEGS010018252.1:0-14199 GCA_025447755.1 Corythornis vintsioides | reverse complement strand
ACCCACACTTCTCAAGCTTGGCTGTGAGGATCCCATGGGATACAGTATCAAAAGCCTTGCTGAAGTCAAGGTATATCCCATCCACTGCACTTCCCTCATCTAACCATCTACTGATATCTTATCAGGGTAAATTCAGTTCCTTGACACTGGAGAAAACAAAATTAGTTTCTAGAATTTTGGTCACCTGAAGAAGCCAGGTTTGTGTTTAAGATCACTAGAACAAAGGTAGAATTAATTTTAGTTGCAGGTTTGAAGTGCTAAATATTGCTTAAGAAGGCAATAGCACACGTGAGATTTATTTTATTAATTCCAGAAATTGATTTGATTTAGTCAATTGCTTCTTGTAATTTTCTTCAACTATGCTGAGTCATATAAATAGTGCTTAATTGCTTAATAGTGATTATCAGTCCTTTAGAGCAATTATCAACACACTTATTACAAAGTAAGACAAAAAGGATTAATTTTCATCTCAAGTTCATAAGTTTCCCTCTGCCCTGCTACTGGCACACGACTTCCTTTCCTTGGAGCTAATATCACACATCTCTGTGTTTTGTTCCTAAGAACTGGAGCCCAAGAACTCCAGAAACACACTCTACTTTGATAGCAGGGATTTTATTGATGTAGTACTAAATAATATGTTTTGTTGGTTGTATCCTGTAACTGCCCAATTTGTTATTTTTATTTACTTAAAACACTAAAAAAAAAAAAAGATGAAGAGCTGTTCTTTATCACCTACCTTTCAATTGCTTTATATAAAAATTAGCTTTATTGGATTGCTTTTCACAAAATGATGCAGATTCACAACTTTCAGTGGGAGGCAAATTTTGTATTTAAAAAAGTATTTTACTAACAAAATTCGAAGTTCTACCAACGCAATAAAGTTATATAAGTAAAGCTTAGAAAATTAAATAAAATCACTGTAATTGTATGCAATTATCCAGTTTATTTGCAGAGTGATGCTTGTTAATGGCCTGGAAACAAACGTTCTACTAGCAACAATCAGCACGATGTACGTGTGATGATGCTCACAGTTTCTACAGTAGTTTGACAGACTTATATGCAATGGAATATACTGATTCAGGCCATACAATTAGATGAAAGATTAAACTTCTTAGAATAAATGTTCTGCAAGTAATCTTCAGTACTGACTTGATGTTGATCAATTCTAATATTTTCAGGCTGCAACTCTGGTATGTTTGTTATGTGCATAAGCCATGCTGCCTTATGTTTCAGCTTTCACTTGGCTTCAAGAAAGGGTAGTTGGCCATTCTTATTTCATCTGTTACTCACTAATTTATCTCTCATGTAGAAAACAGCTCTCAGCTGTGCTCAGGCATTGATTTCTAGCAATTTAAATTGTTTGGTCAACAGCCTCTTAACACTCTGAATCTCTCCTAGGCCCAAAAGTCTTCCCCTTTCTTTCCCACCCAAGCAACAGTTAAAGAAAGCTGAAATCTGTGCAGGGATCTATATGGCACATGTAGGAAAATGTATCTTGCAGTTCCCACCCTGGATCTAACCAGATATCTCCCTTATTTTACTCTTTATAAAGTAAGTTTATTTTACTCTGTTTCAAGTAAGTAAAAGTTATTTACATCAAATTGACCTCCAGCATTTGTAGTCAGCATTTTTCCCTCACACCCTCTTCTCCATGTTTCTCTCTCAGTGGCTGCTTGACAGCCTTTCCCTACAAGACAAAATTCACTATGTGTTTTTTTGAGGTGAAACTTCCGAATATCACCTGGCAAAATATTTTAAATTAAAAAAAAAAAAAAAAAGTGCCAGTGCTAGAACTAGTAATAAACTAATCTTTTCAAGAGAGTAGCTCAGCAGAAGATTAGATACATATATGAATCACTGCAGAAAATGTCAGAGGCTTATAAAAGCAGACTGTTAAATACAGCTGATCAAAGCCTGAAGAATCTCACCAATTCCAATGCAAAAAGGCTATCATCTTCCCAAACATTTTCAGAAATAGCATCACCAATAAGGAACATGTCTTCAACAAGCAATTCAAGAACTTCCATTGTCACTCTCCTACTGCCTAGAAATACAAATGAGAGGATAAATTCAAATACAGACAACATATTGTGTTATGGTATTCAGAAAACACTATTTTGTACAAGGGATTATTTCAAGTCTAAAATTCTGGTATTTTAATTTTCTGATAACACATCTACTAAACTAATACTAATGGCCCCTCAGTCACCAATAGCTCTGCATCATGTAAGACAATATCCAGTCAAAACCACAAGAAAAAGAGATTAAAGCAATCATATACTTGAAAAAAAAAGATTTAATTTCCTTAAATCCTATAGTACTACAGAAACTTTATTACAGCTGTAAATCCAATTACTGGACTTCTTTGAAGTTCAGCATGAAGTCACTCATTTCCCCCACCCAGAATCTATAACCAGCTAGGTTATAGATAGATCTTCCATATGTGTTACCTAGTCCTGTTAATCTGTATTTTTGGTGTAGCAGGAGTAGCTTTCATGCCAGATTATTCTGAACTCTCCTTTTGAAAGGCAAGGTGATAAATATCCACTTTATCCACTTGTATGTACTTTTCTCTGCAATAATTTTCCCTCTTTGTTTTTTGGACTAGTATTTATTCAGTTTGATTGTTCCTTCTGAACAGTGTTTCTTACTAACAAAGCTGATGTGGTCTATTTATTAGTGACTTTTATACTTGGTGCAGTTTTATGCTGGAATGTGAGGTTGCAAAGAATCCTGTCCCGAGCTTAAACATTTACAGCAGCCATTTACTGCAAATATAAACCTCCCCTAAGGCCCCCCAAAAAACGAGACAATAGGGGAGTAGCAGTCAAAGGCTTGAAGGCTTCCTGAAGTACAAGGCAGAATATTTGGACCCGGACCAAATATTTTCACCCTCACGCAACAGAGGATGCCAAAACTGTCTGGCATCCAAGGGAACCATATGGTGACAGTTTCCCCCCAAAACACTCAATTTAATGCAACTTGTTGGCTTAGTTACTTGATGATGGTAAGTTTCTATTTTAAACCATGGATGGATTTCACACAACATCACTGAATCTCCAATTTATTTCTTAACTGCCATAAAAATTTTCCACCCTTTAAAATCTGTTGAAAATAAAAAGCAAGCTCTATTGCTTGTTATAATGGACCATTAATGTCTTTGTCACCTTTTCTGTCTTTCAGAGATTTCATGCACTCTAAAAGCCTTGAGATATTGAGGGGAAATAAAGAGAAGTGTAGGTGACTATATATGTAGTGACAATGACCACAGCTCATGCAATTTGCAGCCCAAGTGACCTGCTCTTAGCAAGAGTGTGGCAGAGAACAGAACAGGGCCTTTCTGAAAGCCTGTCTTTCCCTGTCTCACAAAAGTGCTCATTTTCATTTATTTCAGGCAAAATGTTGCCAATTTTAAGAGTTTATGCCTGAAAACTCCCAAAAGCACTTTTTCTCTCTTCACAATTACTTTGCAAATTCTTAATTGAATTTCTATGCTTCGAACATTTGAAAGGTGAATTAATAAATGTTCCCATTCAAGTGCAAGCATTAAGTAATGGTGGGTTTAATTTAAGTTATCATTTCGGAAGTATTTTAAAGTTTTAAACTAAACATAACATCTGCAGCAACACTTTGCTGTAGCTGTCATGAACTGCAGACATAGAAATACATTCCACCCTACTTTTACATGAATATATTCTCAAAATACTAGTTTCTCAACATCTGTGGCAATTAAAATGTACAGAGTTCATTACTACTAAATAGACAGCAGGACAAATATAATCAATGACTGCAGAAGAAATCTGTCACTGCCCAATTTAAATAATTGTCTTTAACTTATGCAGTATTAACACTGAGCTCTAGACAAGTATGGTTGATTAAAATTATTCATAAGAGAAATAAGAAACAACAAAAAATAAAACAATATAAATAAAAATAATATATATATACAGAGAAATAAATATCCAAACCCCACATCATTATTGATTTCTGAAATGACTTCACAAGCAAGAAAGTTCAGCACAAAGGAAGAAAAACTGCAGTGAACACATCCACAAGGAACAGATTTTAAGCTTAACCAAAATACACATTAGATTGTAAAATACAAGTGAATTCTACAGTAAACTTACTGGTTTTCCTTTATCCTGTAAATTAAACAGAAGAGAAACAAAATTCACACTATAAGCTATATGGTGATAATAATGTTAGTAAAAGTGCCTGTTGATTTTACTGAAGACAACAACCCAGAGGAAGGGCATGTTACTGTGTGTCACTGTCTTCGTGTGTCACACTGTCCCTTTGGATCACAGGATTTCAGATCAGTGGGAACAGGACAAAAAAAAAATGCTAGTTTGCTTACAATCTATGCCTCATTACAGCACAGCAGAAGAAAGAAGAAATACCTAACAGTTTGAAAAGTGCAAAAAAAGTAAAGTGCAACTGAAACGAAGACAGATCAACTTCATTTGAAAATTTAACTATTTTAGTTCTATCATACATGTAAAGAAAGAATCTTGAAAGATGGAGGAATTCACTATTTTTTCATTGCAGATGGAAAATACAAATGGAAAATATAAAAAATACATTTTCTGCAGATTTACATTATAAATAAAGGAGAAGATGCCAGAAGCCATGAACAAACCTCTGAATAATTAATATTTAAATAACACTAGGGGAAAACAAAACTTCTATTCATTTGAGTTTTATTATCAAATAAATTCCTGTATGCAAGGATTAATGCTGATGTTACTCTTAAATAGACAAGTAACTTAAACAGAAAATGAGTTACAGGTTACAATCAATCATGAAAACTACACTAAGTGGAATTTTCATACATGTTTCATATTTTTTGTAAGTTAAAAAGTTAAAGCCTTTGCCCAGCTCAGGAAATGTTGGCAGGTATACTAAACCCACAAATTTAGCATTCTAGTTGTAGATAAATACACATTTCCAGCTCCTATATTTGAAAACCTTACCACATTTATCAATACCTGTTTCAAATGACACTGTTTTACATCTAAATACTATTTTAGACAACCTAAGAGTAAGAAGATTGTCCAAAGAGGCTTTGCAATTTAGAACCTTTGCAAGTAAAATTAGTTGCAGTTAAATTATCATTACTTATGCTTCTTAAAACAATTATAATCTGTTATTGCATTCATAAAAAACAAAAACAACAACAAAAAAAAACAACAACCAAACAAACAAAAAACAACAAAAAGACAAAACCCAGCCTTTTCCCAACATTATTTATTATTTTCTGGACAGGAGTAAAATCATAAACTCAAAGAGATAAGAACATGTCTTTTAAGTGTTGCTATTTTTTCATCTTCTTGAATGACATTTTATCCAGCACACACATTGTTTCCACCACACATCCACTTCTTCCTACCACTACTTTCCACCATCAGTAAAAAACACTTAAAACTTCTGCATCAATTCTGGAAATCAAAAAGAAAATTCAAGCTTTGACCTACAAAATATCTGGAAAAGAACTGTTACAATTAGCTACAGGAAATCAGTATCATCTGCATCTTATTTGAGGTACTCACACCATAACACCAACTTCTTAAGAAGTTTGTACTAAAGATGGGAAGGATATGTAAGTGAAAGACTTAATTCAAAACTTTCTCACCTGTTCTTAGAAGAGGTATTGCATTTTCCAAGATGGCAACACAGAACTGAGGCAGACTAAGCTGCTTCATTTGCAATTCCAAAGTGTCCTCATTTTCAGTGTCTGGTAGGTCAACATGTCCTACACCAAGTGGGGAATGCAGAGACATTCTGGAGTTTGCATTTGCTTGAGTACTGTTTCCACTTGAGAGAACAAACAAACAAAACAAAAATATAAAACAAAAAAGAACATAGTTAACTCTTGCAAAGAGAAAACCCATATATATGTTAAAAACAGCACAAGTATGTTAACGTCCTCCTTCCTTAGTGCACATCCTTCCTTCCATCCCAGTCTGCCTGTGCTATCTACCAAGGTTGTAGGAAAAGGGGGATTCTGTTTGCTTGGTTTTTTAAATGTCAAAACTGTCAGCATCACATTATCTTCAAATGCACTTAGAAATGCACTGGGAGAAACTGATGTGCAGTGAATGCAATATTGCAAAAGAAAAACCAGTGCATTTGAAGCATCACTTTTAAACAAAGTCTATCAACCCCTTGAAACAAGGCCACTTACTAAATTGAATTTCAGCCTGAATCATGTCTACTACATCAAAACCATTCTATGCAGCTAGCCACAAGAATTCCTAGAAAGAAAATTAAGTAGTGTGCCCTATGTTTGAGCCCAAAGGGCTTTGTCCACTGTAAAGTAAAAAATATTCCCTTGCTCAAGAAAGCCTCAAGTGTAGGCAACTATATATTATAAAATATATACTTATATATAATCTGTAATTATTTAAAACTATGAGCTATATAGTTCATAATTGTATTATTTTCCAACTGCTTTCAAAAAACTCTAACTCTATTAGCAACATTATATTTAATACAACTTAGAATAAAAGGTTTTTTATGCTTTTTCTTATTGCAAGCAAGATCTAGAATCTTGAATTGCTTTAAAAACTTGTATGACTTTTAGAGCTGGTTTTTCTTTGGTTGTTTTTTTTATTGTTAAAGAAGCTGAAGTAACTGAATTGTAGCATGACTGTTATATTGTCTAAATAAATGCAAGAGGTGTCTAAAGAATAGCAATTAATAATTTAAAAGCCAACTGATTATAAGAAGTCAATTCAAGACTATAAGCAAAATAGCAGAGTTCACCAACACATGGTGGTTCTGACTGCACTCACCAGAGGGAAAGGAAGGAGAAGTATCAATCATAAAGACAAGTCAGAAGAGGACAGGTTAAATTTCCAGGAAGAATTTGAAACAGACAAACAAATAGATTAAAGAGTCTCAAGAACAAGGAAAGAGTTACATATAGAATGGCAATAGATAATTTATATTACAATTATGTTTAAAAAGAAAAGATTCACTAAAACCAACTCTTTCATAGCAAAAAGCAGCTCTTTCATAGCAAAATCAGCAACATCAGAGCAGCACTATAGTTATTTCCCTCTATCATATTTTGTATTCAACATCCTATTTTTCTTTATGCTGTCTCTGGGCTCAGTTACATTGTTGTAAGCAATGGGATTCATGGGCAGTGAGCAGCTCTCATGCAGCAGGCAGGATACTTCAAGATGAAAGTGCAGAGCTCATGATAAGGCTTTATATTGTAAATGAATTAGCACTCCCCTATTTGTAGATGCCTCATTGCTGCCTTCACTGGTGCTCACCCTCCTGCACATTTCCTTACTGTGCTGATAGCCTGGCCTGGTAGCTGCTGATAGCTGCTGCTATTAAACTGGTAACTGTTCAACTGGAGAAAATGGTCAGGTCCCAGAACGTATAAAGCCTGGAGTTCATTCATGATGCTGTATTAGTTACATAATTAAAAATTAACATATTAGACCTGCTCAGAAGGGTAGGACTAGATGATCTCCAGAGGTCCCTTCCAACCCCTACTGTTCTGGGATTCTGTGACTTAATATGGCTAAAAATAAACTTTAATATAATGACTTTCAAGATGCATTCACAATTAACTAATCATCTGTAATATCACAGTCTATCTGCATACCTAGGAGTTAATCATTACACCATTTGTTGTCATATTGAACAACAAAGTTTAAAAACTTTAATGGAAATCTTTAAACAGCACAGCAATTTTCACAATACTGTGCACTGTCACCTATGAGATGGCCATTCAACTTATGGGGCCATCTGCTGAAGAAAAAGAAAACTCTCTGACTTCACAGCAGTCTGAATAAATGCTTTTCTGCATCTTACAAATACATGCACAAGCAATAACAATCAGTATTAAGAGCCTCATAAGATTGTCATTTAGGTACCAAATGAGGCAGGTAAAACTGATCTTCTGTATTCTGAACACAACTTGGAGAACAGTTAATTTATAAACGTGGTTTGAAACTGCACAACAAAACTCACATCATACTACATACTGACTAGAAGCTGACGATGATAATTCTATATGAACTATTTTTTTAATTGAAGTGTAATTTCTTTCCTATGTTATTCACCTGGAAGATGCTGCATCCCAGTCTTGACCATCTCCTCTAGGACGCTGGACTGTCCTTCCAATCACAGATGGCCGAGGGCTACTACTTCCAGGTGATGGATTCTGAGAACAAGGAGGACCTCTTGCTTCTTGGCAGTAAGATATGGATGAATTCTGTGAAGCTGTGCCTTTATTAAACACAAATCACATATGTTCCATTTAGTGGAATCCATTCTTCTGAAAGATACTGCACAGTGAAGTAATGGTAAAAGTAACTAAGGTAGGATATGGAAAACATCAAATCAATGTTGTTGAGTTAGAACAACATACCATTAGCAACTAGCAAATTTTGAGAACTCGATTCTGCAGCAAAAACCACCAAAAATTACAGTTGAATCACAAATCTTAACTTTTAAAAATAGAAATATAGTGTGTGACTAAGGTTATTGAATTTGTTGATGTTATAACTGAATTAGCAAAGAAACAGTCAATATCATTTATTAAGACACCAAGTGTAGTGGCAATCCTATGAAGGGAACCAGACCACCAATTTACAGACACAAAGTTGATTAAATCCTGCTGACAAAACTGAAACAAGATCATTATAACTAATGAACACTATTAAATTGACAAAATCTAAGTATTAAGAACACTGTGAAGTAGCCTTAATGACTGTAAAAATCCAACACAATGATTGATCTATTTTCAGCCATCAGAACAAAAAAAAGAAAATTCACACAGCTCAAGAAATTAGTAACTAAATTGGTAAGCAGTAATAGCTTGAAAACTTTTCTGAAAATCTACCCAATTTTATTTTACAGATTTCATTTAGTCTTAATTAAAAATCCCTCTCCTGCTGACATACAAACAGTTGGATACTTGGAAAAGTTGTTCAACAGAGAATCAGAGGAAATTGTTAAAATGAATAAAGATTTTAAAATAATGCAAGTACTCCCAAAAATATTTACTAACATGAATAGTACTGAACACCACCACTTAGCAAAACAGATTCATAAAATTACATTTGCTATAATGTTGTGGGCTGGTTTGTTGGGGTTTTGTTAATCCATCTTACCCAGAGTAAAAACACAACAGTATTGTCTTTAAAAATACCTACCTTGTTCTGTGGAAGAAAAGCTTGGATCTCTGTGAAAGTTAAGCCTGCTTCTCAAGAGGCTGCACAACTGTTGCAGGCAGGACGCAGCCTGCAGAGCTAAGCGATGCCTTCCATCTCCTCCAAAAGCCAGGTTTAGCAAGGACAAAAGGCTCTGCAAGTACAACACCATCAGCACTGGTAGATGAACATTAATGCACCATCATGAACAACCATGCCAGCAACTCTTGCACTACACATAGTTCATAAATGTTTGTGTTTAAAAATCAGAGCAAAGAATAAATAGGCTTAACAAATGTTTTCTTACTGAATGCAAGACTAGAAGTCCTAAGGAAAAAAATCAAGTTCCAGACTGTATTTCCAAAAAAGTCACTACTTTCATTATGGGGACCCATTAGAGGGTGACAGTGATACAGTTTTATCTGACTGAGAAGAAATAAAGCATCAATTCACAACACACTTCATTACTGAATAGCAATAGAAGTTATTACGACAAAGTAACTTCCTAAACACCATACACAGCTAATGCCCCCTCCCTTTCCTATGCACCTAGACATTACATAAAGGAAATTGAGTTTAGAAGCAAACTGTGTAATTTAAATAAGCTTTTCTTGGCACAGTAAAAAGCTTAAACTTGAGGTGAATCCTTGCCTGTACAATCTTTGGCCTTTGAAGGAAGATCTCAGCAGGAAAATCTTGCATAATCACATTCTGAAGAAGTTCACATGTACTCCAAATTAAACTTTGGTTGTTACTTCTCAAAGAGCTAAAAATGCAGTTCATATTTAAATATGTATTAAAACAAAGAAGCAAACAAAAAAAAAACCCTAGTAATCATTAGTCTAAACAAGTCTTTACAAGAAAGTAAAGGAAAAAAGTGTTGTAATTCTACTGTCTCACCATTTTTAAACTGGAATTATTCCTTAGCTATGCTAATTGTGTACACACTAAAGAAGAAACTCAGTTCAATCTGTTTTCAAACCACATGTAAAATTAAGTTCCCAGAAGTGAAATAACTATTGATTCTTAATTTGAAATTAAGTTAAAGACTGGAAATTTCCTGTAAAACTGATTACTTCAGTACTACACAGCATATAATCTAGCTCTTTACCAACTAGAAACTCTTTCATTACTAAGGTTCATGTATAACTGAAAAGCACTTGAATTACATATGTGGGAAGTTACATAAAGGAAGAATTTATTAGCTATTCAGTAACACATATATTAGTAAGTAATGAGAAACTTTTTTTGTTATTCTACCTCACTTTTTTTTCCCCTATTTTTATTTCTGTTTCTGTTTCTGAAACCAATATGTAACAAAACAAAACAAAAAAATCACCACCAAAAAAACCCAAATATGTCCTCTGGGTTCTCTTTCTAGACTCAGACATAAAGGAAATTAAATATTAAAGAGGTTTCTCAGCTTCAAAGACCTTTCAAAAGGCAGAAAAAAAAACCCCAAACCTATTACAAGAAAGCTCACAGTTAGTAGACATTAAATACTCCAGTCCAAGATCTTACATTGCTGGCTGAGCTAGAAATCTTTCAGAGCTCTGTGGCAACTCACAAGGAATCCAAACTACAAAATCTTTCCTTAGGCCACTTCAAAAACTGTTTTTATAGATGAAAGTTAAAAACAAACAAACAAAAAAAATTGCTGCAGATGATCTGAATGATCCCAGTGTCTGGATATGGCATTGTACCTGAACTTATTGGCCTGAACCCTGTTAAGGTCCTACTGAATGTATAGATTTCTCTGACTAGTGGCTCTGGATGTAAAGTAAATAATTATTTTATTTTAGCTTGTTCTAAAAGTAACTGAATGAAATGTTTGATCCACTTGAGAAATGTGGACGACAGAGTGTAATGTCACAAAGAAAGGCTATGTACTGTGAATTAAGCACAAAGAATGGAGAGCAACAAAACCAGAAAACCTGTTACAACTCACTGTTCATCTGCTCTGCCCAACCTGAGTGCAGCTTTTACCATCACTTATCAAAAAAGAACTCATTAGGTTACTTACAAGAACAGTCTAATGATGACAGAAATTTACAGAAATAAATTTAGGTGGAAAGTTAGAATCATTCTCATCCAAGAGAAATAAAAACTACAAGCAAACTAACATTTCCATTAGTGTACCTTTCATTTGATGAAAGAACATGTCTATCTGTTGAAGTCAGAGTTAGCCAAGGAAATGTGGAAAACTTCAAGCACTTCACTGCAAAAAGAGAGTGAATATTTTGGAATAGATTTTATAAAAGTATTACACTGTCTTATTTCCATGGCAAAGTCAAGAACTTACAAACTATATGCTATATGAAAAATACCTTTTACTAAACATGGACTTGTACAAACTCAAGTTCTTCTAATGAGAGTTCTCAGCAAAACCAAAAAAATACTTGTCATCTCAAACAAATCACTTTATTGAAGAAAGTCTTAGCAATTTTTGAATTAGCAATTAGCAGAAGAGTACCCAAACCTCCACATCATGCTTTCAAACAAATTATAATAAATATTCTGTAGTAGCAGAACAAAATCATCTAAAAATGGAAAACTTACCTCACGCTTTCACACAAAGCAGTAGAAATTATAGTTGTTACTAAATTATGACACATAATAATGTTTTGCCTACTATAACTTTAAAGCTATTTTAAAGTGTGTAATAATCATTGTGCAGTTCTAAAGATAGCTGATACACTGCTAGATAAGTGCTCAGGTCATTCACATATGGTAACTCCAAAACCATATTGGAAAATTTAGTTCTCTGTACCTTATTTTATGTTAAATATGACATTCTCCTCTGAACTACTTGTAGTATATTGTCACAGGCAAAGACCTGCCAAAATAATACTGTTTGTCAGTGAAACATTTCACATAGTTTTGTTGACAAAAAGTGAAAGCAGAACACTGATTTTCACTTAGATACAAGGTAAAGATTTCTAAAGCACCTAATCTAGTTTTCTGAAAAGTAGAATAGTACTTCAGACTAATTTTTGTTGGAAAAAAAAAAAGGTACTTACAGTACTTAGTCACTTTTTTAATGGAACACAGATCTTCCAAAAAGCATTAGCATTTAAAATTTATATATATGTATAATTACAGCATATTTTAACATATTTTACATATCCCAAAGAGTTACACTATTTACTAGAAAACAGATCTATTAAAATAAACATCATTTTTATGTTTATTTTTATAGTAAGCATTGTAAGTTTCTCTGATACTTGATTTCACACAATAACAAGAGGAAAAAGAATAGCCAGGAATAAAATTTGTAATGCAATTTAATCTAAATTACAACTCTAAGTACTTTCTGCAATTAACACATTCTAATTACATAGCTATACATACCAACTGTTCTTTTGGGAGGGATTTCTAACTGTGGCAGTTGACTTCTTCCTTGACAAAAATACCCAGTGAGTAATTCCTCTTGAGGCAGAACTGAAACAAAGAAAGTATAAGTTTAAAAAATGTACACTAAAAACAAAACAAAAAGACCCAAACAAAATCTACCCCAAACATTCAAAAGCAAAACTCAATTTATCTTCATGCTTTTCTTGAACTGCCTCCTTTTTGCTCTTGAATTTTAACTTATTAAGGAAACTGATCTAGAATAGTCTCAGATGTTCAGGAAAGTGGAATAAAAAGAATGTGTTGATGTTTATTTTTTACAATCATATTCTGCATCTGTAAAGTGTGTTTCTGTTTTCTCACACTACCTCCTATACCATGCCAGCAATAGCAAAACAAAAGTGTACTGCTTGATGGAGAACTAGCAGCCAAAAAAATTATTTTCCTCTCATCTACCTAGGAAGTAATAAAATTATCTTTTCTAATTAACTGCTTAAAATCTTTTTCTACCAACTTCTGTCTTTTCAGGTCAGATGAGAAGTTGTACTCCCTCGCATACAGTATGTATACTATCAGTTACATGTAATTAATATACATACTATACACAATATATGTAACATTAAAAACAGTCTCTCCAGAACATAATATTTGTTCAAAGGATCAAGTTAGGTAATGTTCAGATTGTTAATTTACATTTTTTCCCTGCAACTGAAGTTCAAATAGAAAAAAAAAAACAAAACCAAGACTTCTGTCATTATAGAATTTACAGCATAAGTAGAAAAGATGTAAAATACTTCAAATGGGTAGTTTCACAAAAGATATAGCAAAGATATTACAATCTTAGGTAAAAATCTGCCCTTCTGTAGGCACAGGGAGGAGAAAAAAAAAACAACTAAAACAAACAAAAAAGCACACACTAAAAAAAAAAAACAAACCACCACCAACAAAACACCACTATCAAATCAATTGCCAGCCACCATATAATTCTAAAAACAAAACTTCAAGCATTAGACAGGCTGGGAAAAACACAGGAAAATGCACTGTGTGAGTGCCAGAGGTGTGGCCATTACTAGTTCATGCAGTATTACAGCACTGTCCCACAAAAAAACAGGAGGATTAAGTAAGGACCTCCAGGGTACAGAAATGGACAGAGAAGGTCTGATTACAAGCAACAGGATGTTTTTTGTGCAAGGAAATCACCACAGGGATGGCACTACTCTATTTAGCCAAGATCACACTTTCTCTGGCAGAATTTGCTTAGCATACACTTGACTCATCTCTCAGGAACAATTCACCTACTATGCTTGGAAACATCTTTTCTTAGACTAGAAGTTTTTCATTTTAAATAAATCACACTCGGAAATGTATTATTTACCTGGTTGATCTCCTGCAGGCTGAGATGGAGTGTGATTAGATAAAGAGCTAGAGGGAAATCCAGAAGGAAGGAAAAATAGTCCATCCACAATCCCATCAATTATGGCCTGCAAGTTTGGTTCCACATTGGGGCGAAGCTGAGAGAAGAATTCCACTGCACCAACCCCAATCATTTCCTGGGCAGCAGGTGGATGCTACATTAGGACAAATAACCAACAAAGTTAGTCTGAAGAGGAGAGAGTCTCAAGGTCTCCTGGGAGGGGGGAGTATGTGGAAGAACTGCAATCAAAATCAAAAC
>JAOEGS010018249.1:18325-29455 GCA_025447755.1 Corythornis vintsioides | reverse complement strand
ATCTAGTTTAAAGCCCTGTCAATCAGCCCTGCAATCTCCTCCACAAAGATCCTCTTCCCCCATCGAGAGAGATGTCTCCTGTTTGGTGTCAATAACCCTGGTGCTGTATTGATCATACCATTGTCATCAGGAAGGTCAAGATAAAGCAACTGTGTTGTTCCTAGCAGTCCAGGGATGGAGTGTCCTGCATCCACCTCAGTCAAGAGGGTGTTTACTGAGGGTCACCCTAGACCTTCAATGTAGGCTTAGCTTAAGTTAATAACTCTGGCCATTCACTCATCCTCACAAAGTATCTCAGCTGTATCTGAACAAATCTGCCAGGCCAGCAAAATTCCTCTAATTGATAGAACACCAAACACTGGACAACCCTAAATCACAGAGAAAAAAAAAAAACCAACCAAAAAACCAACCTATAAAATGCCACTTTTCCTAGGAAGTCATTGATATAATTCACTGTTAATCTGATGTTCACAGAATCCAGGGCTCTTCCTCAATGTCTTTGCACTCTCAATATTAGTGACATAAGCAGAAGTTGGCAATGAAAGAATTTTCCATTAAAGCAACTCACTTCATATAGAAATACTATTGATGCCCACATTTCTGTACCAGTGAAGAGTATGACAGAGCAGGGAGGTGCAGGTGACATTCTTTGACTGGTGTCACTCCCTGGAGAGCTTCAATTTTTCAGTTTATCTCTTTTCTTGATTTATTCTCTTCTTCCTGATTTATTTATCAAGACAAAGCTGATATCAGCTATTGGAAATGGCTCAATACTGCTGTTCTTTGACAAAAACGGAGTCATTAATGGATAAGAGGAATGCAATTATCTTGTCAAATTCTTTCTCCAAACAATAAATGAGAACGGTAACAATACTGATTTTTTTGTTGTTGTTCTGTGTTTTTACCCTCTCTTCTTTGCTTTATTTCAACCTGCTGCAGTGCTCAGGGTTACTGGGGAGTTACTGGTCCAAGCATTCACAACTCTTAACAGTAGTCTCTGAGATCTGTGGGAATTCAGTGTGTCTGCAGCTTCAGTCCTGTTAAAGTACTTCAATAGCATGTTCAGAAAACCTTTCTTCTTTGCATAGCAAAGCCCAGCTGAAGCCTTTCAGACACCCCTGGAGATGAGTCTTCAACGACTGTACTTGTCATGGATGTTTGTCTTCATTCAGCAAGGTTGGGTTTGGGTACTGTGTTTCCCACAGACACAGTACAAGCAACCACAGCTCAAAATTGTGAGCAAGCATGTTCCTCAAAGCTTTAGTAAGAAACAGGGTGGGTCTGGTTACATCCCTGCCATGCAAGGTTGTAAATACTTCTCTGCACATTTTGGAGGGACTTCTAAGTCTTTTCAGTGGTGTTCACAGTAGTCCCTGCCTAGGGGAGACAAGACAGAGAAGATTGAAAAGGTCCCTCAGATGTACAGGGACTAAGACCCAGGCATTTTACAGCCTACCCCAGCAGCTCCATTAAATAAGATTACATCTGCTCTAGTAAAGCCACTTTCCCACTAAATTCAGTAAGAGCTTTTGTGTCTTCCCTGGACTACACTTAGAATGTTGATTTGGGTTTTGCAAACAGCAATGATTTAATTTTCAGATGAAATACTTATGCCTACAACAAAGACTCCAACTTCATTAATGACAGAAAAAAACCCCAACAAACCCTTGTTGCTTCTGTGGAAAAACAGTAGAATAATTTAAATTGATATTTGAGGGCCAGTTTATATTTTCTGACATTGAAATAAAGTTTAAAATTCCTTCGTTTTGAATCTGCTGATCTTCCAGTTAGTTTCATAATGATTTGCTGAGTCTGTGTGTCAGGAGGGTTCCTTAACAAGTAGGCTTGAAATGCACCTTAGCTTTAGCTTTCTTTATGTGTAGCTGAATTTTTTTCTTTTAAAAAATTCTTTAGAATGCAAACCACCTTCAAGAACTGAGTAAACAAATTGTACACTTAAAAAGCTTATCTTGCTCTGGGTTATCTGGTCTAATGTATTTGCCACAGTGAGTTTTTGATCACATCCCTTTTTTGTTTAATGAGTGGTGGACCAAGCTTTAAAGTTTGAATGCAAACCCACACCTTATGTCTTCAGAGATTCTTGCTTGGGTGAGGTTTGGTGTTACTACCATCACACTCCACTGTGAAATGCAACTATTCCCAAACACAGAGGTCACCTGAGCATCTCAACAGATTTTCAATGTTACATCAGTATAAGCAGAGTTAAAACAAAATTGGCTTTGCTGGGATCTGGCAGTTCTAAACGAAATTTGTAGCAGGAAAATCTCTACTGCACTCAGCATCAATTGACAAGTCAATAACCTGAATGTGCAGGGCAGTCAATGTATAAAAAGATCAAGGTCTCCTTGGGTTCTTATCATTTTCTCTTGGCAAGACACTCTTAGTACTGAAAAGCCTTTAACCTTCACTCTATCCCTTAATATTTTCTCTGATATGATGTATGCAAAATGAAGATACTTTAAAAATAAAGTCAGATCTCTAGATTTGTTCTCCATTTTGCCTTGTGTGATGGGAAAATCGGGAAGGAGAACCAGATTTGACTACAAAGATAGAGAAAATATCTTTGGATAAAATTGCTGGCTAGAAATCTGGCAGGTCTTTATTCAGCTTACTCAAGAGAGATCCAAATTTATGAGAATGATGAACAATCATCCCTCCTGAAGATGACAGATTCTGACCGTTATGGAGTCTATGAATAGAGGCAGATGGGACAGCCAGCTTAGACTGGTGTGTTTTGCCAACCACATCTCTTCATGAATGGTGCAGGAAGTCCAGGTTTAACAGTCATGGGCAGCACGGAGCTTGGATCAGTTTTAGAATGCTTGTAATTGTTTAGCTCCACCTTTGTATTTTGTATTTACTGGACATATCACATGCAGCTACTTTAGTCACCACCCTCATCTTTTCTACCCATCTGTGAAAGGCATACACATTATTTTATTACAGATACCAAATACCAGCTAGGATAAAGCTGCCAAAACCCAGGTCTGACTGCCACCAGACTCAGGATTCATCCTGAAGCCCACAGACTGCATCTGCCTGTTCACTCAGCATCAGGAGTAGCCTGCAGGTCAATCCCATAGACAGTTCATCCATCAGAACCTATCCACACAACTCCCACTGAAACCAATGGCTGTGTCCATGGTTCCTTGAGCAGTGAGCTGCTCCCACACACCTCCTGCATATGGGGCTGCCTTGAGAACAGCACACATTTGGGGATCTGGAACCTGTTGGGAGGTTTGACTTTGTTGATGTGTTCTGGCTGCACAGGGAACCAGTTGTGCCAATTTTCAGCTTTAGTTTTCCACGTGGTTTTTTTTTTTTGGTGGCGGTGTTTTTTGGTTTGATTTTGTTGTTGTGGTTGTTCTTTTTGTTGGGTTGTTTGGTTTTTTTGGTTTTTTTTGGGTTTGGTTTTTTTTTTGTGTGTGTGTGGCAGCTGCTAAGAGAGAAATCTAGAAATATCCCTGAAAACTAAGTTCCTAAGTGCATTGTTCTAAATCTTTCCTCTGCAAAGGGTAGAAGGTGATTTTGCCTTTTCTACCTGAACTGCCATGGACTGATGTAACACTGTTGGTAAGATATGCAGCTATTATAGTGACAGGAGAAGACAAGAGAAATCCTAGATCCAAAACCAAATTAAAAAGGTAACAGCTTGAAATCCCAGCAGCATCATGGATGCATTTGTGGCACTAATTGATTTACCTCCTGAGGGAGGTAAACTGTTATACTATCTCATTTACAGTTAATTTTGAAGTTTCTACGCAATTCTTCGTTGGATGATGCAGAGAAACCTCATGATTCTCTCCATTTTTTGAAGGAAAAAAAAAACCAGTCCCATTTGAAATTTTCTTTTCTCACAGGTTGGTCTGGAGATGTAGTTCACTAATGCTAGTGCTCCTAGAATTCTCCTGGAATTAAAATGTTGATGGTTTGTATTGCATTTTCCTGTTACTACATAGCATTTTTTAGAGATAAATATGATACCCTCGAGTCTGTCCTCTCAGTGCCTGATTCCTTGCTTCTGCACAATAAAATATTACAGTTTGGTCATTACAACTGTCTCTTACTAGTCTATTTTTGTGCAGGTTATTTAGGGACATCCCCAAGTCTTTGCTTTCTTTTACCTGATTTAGCCCCAACTTCACCAGTGAAAATTCTAAGGATCGAGGAAATATTTTTTTCCACTTGGCAGCTTATGACTTATGATTTTCATCAAACCTGATTCAGAAGAAAATGGAGAATACACCAGTTACTAAACTTCTCCCATATCTGAAGGTATCCCTTTCACAAGGAGAGAAGGGTCTGACATGCACAAGACTTTGAAAGAATATTCAGAGTAGCAGGGATTCCTAGCAGACATATTGTCTGACTGTAGGACAGTCAAAACAACAGTTTTTTAAGTAATTTACAAATCTTTTTGCTCGGAGAGACTCTGAAGTCCTTTATGACTGAGACTTTTAAGTGTTCAGCACTGAATATATTCAGGCAGTTTAGTAGGGGCATGCTCAGAGTCAGCCTCTCTCAGATCTATGGAAACAAACTAAATTGTGGGAAGCAATAATGAAATATTGGCTCAAACAAACACAGAATGTGGAATAACAAAATACTGGCTGTTAATATTTCATGCAAGGACATGTAGTTTTGACTACTGTCAGCAAAACCATAAGAAAGCACTGAGCTACTGAGGAGAAAATTAATTTAGCTAAATTTAGAACCTCCTCAAAATGACAGAAACTCCCATTAACTTCAATAGAGCCCAGATTTCACACAGAGCTCCTAAATTTAGTGCAGGACTTGAAACATTCATAATTAGCAAAATGGGAATTCTGCAATGGTAAGAATGGCTCTATTTATTTGCCCACTAATTTTTATTCCACTGTAATTTGAACAATCATTCTTTAGAGGAATGGTTCATCTGTTTCTCAAGGTGTTTTCTTAAATCTGGAGCAGATCCGGGAGGCCAGATTCCTCAAGCCTTGTACTTGAGATGGGGTTTTAGAGCCCTTTACAAAAGGTAAGGTTCCTTCTAAGCTGGGGCTGGGATTTCAAACAGCTGCTGAGAGACTGTTCCCTGCACCAAATTAGGGAAGGAGATGTACAGCCTTTGTCAGGGTGAGAAAAATGTACATCTACATTTCCATTCGTTCACGCCTGGCTTCCACCCAAACACCAGAAGGGATTTCTTGTTTCTTCCATCAGCTGTAAACAGCAATGAGCTTCTATCCCCTTCCTCTTGAAAAGGCATCTGTCAGGCAAATGTTTTCCCAAAAAGCAATGTTTTGTGCGTACTCTGCAGTCATCTGTACATGCACAAACTGTGAGCTGTGCAGAACCAGATCTCGAGCAGCCGACCTCTTGCAGGATTCAAAGAACAAAGCACAAATACAACCTCAGACCTGCTGACTGGTGTGTGTGCAATTTCAACTTCTTTGGGGTTTTCTGGGGGGCAATGAATTCATAGCTATTGGCTATGAATAGATCACTGAATCATAGAATCATTCAGGTTGGAAAAGAACCCTGGGATCATCCAGTCCAACCATTAACCCTACTCTACAAAGTTCACCCCTGAACCAAGTCCTTCAAACCCCCATCCAAACCACCCTGAAACACCCCCAGGGCTGGGGAGTCAACTCCCTCCCTGGGCAGCCTGTGCCAGGCTCTGGCTGCTCTAGCAGGGAAAAATTTTCCCCTCCTGCCCAGTCTGCCCCTCCCCTGGAGCAGCTGAATCCATCCCCTCTGGGTCTGTCACTAATGCCCTGTGAGCAGAGCCCAGCACCAGCCTCTCTACAATGGCCTGGCAGGGGCTGTAGAGAGTGATGAGTCTCCCCTCAGCCTCCTCTTCCTCACACTCAACACTCCAAGCTCCTTCAATGGCTCTTCATAAGATTAATTCTCCATGCCCTTCTCCAGCTCTGTTGCCCTGCTCATCAAGTCATAGCAAAGGCTGACTGGGTAACTGTGGTAACTTTAATAAGCTTTTCCTGGAGCTTTTTTCATTAAAATGTTGTTAGGAAGATTTACAACTCTAACAGCCAGTTTTGATCCCTTCCAACTCCTACCATTATATGATTCTATGATTCCTAAAACATCTTTCAACCTAATCTAAACCCCTTGGAGCCCATTTAAACTCCATGAGACTGCTCACATGAAAGGTAAACTCATTTACTTTGTAGACAGAGGTCTTCACATACAGCTGCCAGCGTTGCATAAAGAGTGGTTTCTATGAGTCATGTGCATATCTGCTACTCTGGACCTGAGCTGAGCCATTGGTGGCTCAACATGCATGAAACACTCAAGATAACTGGTGTCTCATAGTCACACAAGTACCTAATGTTTTCTCACACTGAAGAATATTCAAAATGAAGAACAAAGTCAGTGGCTTGAACCCAAAGACCACCCCAGAAAGCTGTGTCTCCAGCAGCACCCAGTAAAGCAAAGCTCATATTCCTATCTATTGCTCCTTATTTTCTTCTCATTCCCTATTCTCAATTTTCAGATATAAGCTGCTTAGACACCTCTGGAGTAGGAAGTTGCATCTACACTACAGTATTTTAATTCTCCAGCAGTTGGTTGTGTTTTTGAGTGCACTGATATTTTGGCCTCCTCAGCACCCTGTGGCAGAGTCCCATTGTTCATCTCCATCCCACATGAAAGAGAACTCCTTAATATCTCCTGTGTGCTGCTTGATAACACCACCATTTTCCAAAATCCTGCAGCACTTCAAACAAGCACATCTCATCCTAATTCCCTGTGAAAAAGACAGCATCTTTCCAGGGAGCTACTGCTTGCCTACTGGCATATGGCTTGAACAAAGTGCATTGTACCAAATTAATCCTATTCCTGATTTACTTCCTAGCTCCCTCCAGGTTACACCTAATTTGGGGGATATCCTATGCTAACAAAATAGAGATTCATGCAGAACTGTCTCCTCAATAACTCAGTTTCCTCTATCTCTGGTCCCTGTGCCTGCCTACTTAGGGAGTTCAGAAGCCGCTGAATGATTGTTTACTTTGCCATGGTAAACTGAGAAGAGGAGCCTCTAGCAAGGTCTGCCACATGCTGACTGGGAAAATGAGGCTTTCAGAAGTTCCCTTTGTCCTTCTCTGGGACACCCACCCACCCTGCTTTCCAGAGCACAGCAAGTGTTGTTTTTTTTAAGTGATAAAGCAGGTTTTTGACATTCTATCCTTCTCCATATGCTTCCTTTAGCAGAAAAGTAATCCAGCAGCAGCAAGAAAGCTCTGTTTACATGAGTGAGCTCTTTTCACCAACCTGGCTTAAAAAACCTTTTCCCTTCTTCTCCAAATCTATTTGTCCAGCTGCTTGAAAAAAAAATATTTTCTTAAGCAGAAGTTGGATTTTTTTTTCCTTTGTTTGTTTGTCTTCAGGGAGAGTTGGAAACCCTCAGTCATTAGCAATCTTAAGGCTTGACATTAAGTGGTTTATTTTTCTAAATATAGTTTCTGTGCATTAAATTTAAAAAAATGCATACTTCTATTGCTGTTCTTCTTTCTCTAAAGAAAAGAAATTACTTCAGTCACCTTAGGGCAGGTGCTCAAAATCAGATGCATTATGTCACCAGTCATGCACCTTAGTCTTGCATTTGACAGCACATCCCAGACGTGAGTGTTGCATACTTCTGAAGGCAGGTGAGAAATACCATTACAATACATAGCTACTCAAGGCCAGAATCACAGTAAGGCAGAAAACACCTCAGGCAGAATCTCCCAGCTAGGATGGGTATGCAGCCCTACTCATGCTGGATGGCTCAGCAGTGCCCTCCATTTCAGCTGACTAAAAAGAGGCAGATTTCATGGCAGAACTTCTGCTCTGGCTGTCTTTAGAAGCCTCCACCAGTAGTAGAATGCTTAGAGGGGTCCAAACTGGACATGATTTTATGTTCAGCTTTTCCCCTTCTACAGACTTGGAGTGGATACTAAAGGACCTGTCCTTTGTGGCTTCCTACTGTGACAGCTCCAAGAACTCAGCTGACTTCTGAACCAAGAGCAGGGCAAGGAAAGTGGATATGTTTATGATGCACACTGTCCTTTCTGGCTGTGCAGCTCTGGCCATGCCAAGGAGTTCAGGTATAAACCCAATTGACAACTGGTTTCTTTGCTGAACAAGTAGAGGAAGCAGTTACCTATGGATCACTTTTCATGAGTGTAAGATGTCACCACTTGATCTGTAAAAGGAAGGGGAACAGGTTTCCTAGTCAGGGTTTTCACAAGCCTTAGATAACCTTTTGCTGCAAAAACGCTTTTCCTGAGACACTGTGGTTTTCACTATAGTATGGAGAACCAGAGGATTGTCTGTTTCTTTAAGAGGCATCTGCCCGCCTGAGCCAAGACCCAAGGACAACATCCCCCATAGTTCATGATCATCAGTGAGATTCAGAAATGACTTCTGGGAAATTAACATGTATATTGGTAAAATGCCCCACCAAACTAGAAGGGCTGCATTATTACCTGGGAATGGTCCCTAGCACATCTTGACTCCTGAATTATCCACAGGTATTCTCTGGAGAAATGCTGTTCCTGCCACCCAATCCTGTGTTGGGCAGTTGCAGGATGAACTACTCAGAGGCTTGTTCATTTTCCCAACTGGTTTTTAATCAGGTCCCACAGAAGTGGGTGATACCATTCTTAGAGGAGCACATAAAGTATCTGCATATCTACTAGACCAGCAGCAAACATGATTTAGCCCCTACTGGGAATGTACAGGTCTACATTCCATAAGCTGGTCTGCTTTGAGTCAAAACTGGCAACATCTCAGACTTTGCACTTCTATCTGGTGAAGAATCTGATACTTCTGCAAGGGCTGGCTCTCCTGTTCCTTCAGGGAGGGGGTAGAGGCACCACAGATCATCAGCATGTTTCTGCCTTTCCACAGTCACCCTACACTTTGTGACAACAGCCTGCTGCAGAGCTAGGTATTTCATCCAGGGGATGCACCTGGAATTCCCACCCCTATGAATGGAACGAGCCTGGTGGACTAGGACACTCCTCAGGCGAGTCGAATTTCCCCACATAAGGTGTTAGTATCACAAGGGATTGCATTGCAGTGATGGGTGCCTCAGATATGAGGGTTAGAGATCCAATTGCACTAGAGGGGAGGGATGCACACAGCATAAAGATAACCCTGCTTGACTCCTATAAGGAAAGATAAACACAAAGTATTTCACTGCAGACTTGTAGACTTGGGTTACCTGGAGATCCCTCAGTCTACATCTTGGAGCAACTGGAAGTCTTCCAGGACAAAGCATGTGAAGACGCTAAGCATCCAAAAACACAGATGTGTACCCTACTTTCCTAAGACTTCAGCTCCACAGCAGGGCCCCACTTTCTAACACACACACTCCTTCTCACACCAGGGACCTACAGCTTCCTTCATTTACAGCATCATTCCTTCTTCCACTGCTACTCTCAGTGCTTTCAATACCATGGGATATTTCATACGCTTCCACTTGGAAAAACAAAAACAAAACAAAATACCCCTCTAGATGTCTTTTTTTTTTTTTTTCTTTTTTTTTTTTTTCCTGGCATAAATGTCCTCTGGAGACCTCAGTACTCTCCAGACCTGAAGAAAGCACATAAATGCAGTAGCCTTGTTTCTTTCCCTAGGAGTGGAAAATGTTCTGCGGCTGCCCATATATCACCCAGAAACTCACTGCGCCGTGAGGTGTAGTCAGACCTTGGCAAGGATGGAGGGCAGATGAACAGATTAACTGCTTTGGTTGGTCCTTACTTATACTTTTGGAGGATTAATCTTCTCTCAAATAGATTTTTTTTTTCATGCATAGTTTCTTTTTCTTGCTTACTATAACTGAAAGGCTATAAAAGAAATGTTTTGAAGGTATTTGGACAGCCATGCTCTTCGTGTAGAGCTGACAGTTTTACCAAGCCTGAGCAGCAGAGATAAATGTGTTTCCTCAGCCCTTAATAGGAGCTGCATTTTGGATAAAACCCTAATTGGCTTATGATTTCTTGAACACAGGAAATTTGTTTTTAGGAGGTGGATCCAGAAGATCCACTTCTAGCCTGCACAGCTTGACAATTTCTCTTAAATTCCACTTTCTCCACACAACTTGTAACTTTCCAGTTTTGAGGCTCTGCTGCTCTAGCTACACTTGGGCTGAGGTGACACTTGAAGGTCGCTGGGAAACAATTCCTTATGTGCATTGCAAATGCACAACTATTAGGTACTGTTAACTAGTAATCATTACATTAGCTCTTTCCTAGTTGTTCTGATGGCTGCATCTCAAAAGCCACAGAAGGATTGAGGTTGGCAGGAGGTCACCTGGTCCAAAGCCCCTGCTCAAGCAGGGCCATCTGGTGCTAGTTGTTCAGAACTGGGTCCAAATGGCTTTTGAACATCTCCAAGGATGCTGGACAACCAGTGACAGTGTTCAGTCACTCCCACAATAAAAAAAAAAAAAAAAGTTTCCTGATGTTTAGATGATGTTTCTGTGTTTCATTTTTTTTTCCCATTATGTCTTGACTTAGCTGGTCAGGCTGCAGTTTAAACTGTCAATCGCCTTCTGTGAAGCTGCAGAGTGTTTTTCTCCTTCCTTTCTGACACACTTGCTGTAATCTTCCGTAGTTATCCTTAATCCACCCTCCCTGAGGTTGAAGCTTCTCCAAAGTCAGTTCTGAAGATGAACTGTTGCTGGATACACAACTTCCATCACAGTTAAGAGTTAATGTGTTACTATCACCTTTCAAACAAGAGATTGTTCCTCTAACACATATTTACACCCAAAATGCAGCTAAAATAGTAAGTTACAACACAAGATTTCTTGGCTAACAGTTGTTTTACAAGTTACAATAATAAAATCACATCAACTGACTGTTCCTATTTATGGAAAGTCTTAATGTTGCTTGTCATTGTAGTTGATGGTCCAAGCCATGGGTGCACTTTTGCACCCTGCCGAGCCCTGCTAGGCCTTGCTGAACCCCCTGTAGCCACTGTGTCCTCCTCTGGGCTTGAAGCCACAGCAAGATCAGAGGACAGGTAACAAAGGGCCCTTCTGTGGCCAGCAGAATGAGAGAGGTGATTCTGCCCCTCTGCTCTGCTCTGCTCAGACCTCACCTGGAGTATTGCATCCAG
>JAOEGS010018249.1:0-15954 GCA_025447755.1 Corythornis vintsioides | reverse complement strand
AAGAGCCCCAGCTCTCTCAGCCTCTCCTCAGCAGGGAGATGCTCCACTCCCTTCAGCAGCTTGATGCCCTGCACTGGACTCTCTCCAGTAGTTCTTTGTCCCTCTTGAAGTGGGGTGCCCAGAACTGGACACAGTACTCGAGGTGGGGTCTCACCAGTGCAGAGTAGAGGGGGAGGAGAACCTCCCTTGACCTACTGGGTACATGATGACTGAACAGACATCAGCAATGGAACAGTCTGAAGGAACTAACCTTTTTGACTAACTTCCCAGCAACTCTTCTCGAGGTAAAGCTGTTGTTGTCAGCTGTTGCATTAGTTACTTGAATTGATGGGACAGGAGAATATTGCAGGAATTTCTGGAGTGATGTGGATCGTGCCAGCGCTGCCTCCTGTAGTGTGATGCTGAGATACTCAAGCTTCTTCTCTAAAAAAACCTCACTGTGGCTAAAGGGCTGGGTTACAACCAGGTCTCTTGGCATTCTTTGTTGCTTTGGCATGGGAATGATGGGTGAGCCTGTGCCCTGTGGGAAAACCTGCAGGTCCTGCAGGCAGGAGTGGGCATCTGCTGTGTGGGAGGTGATCTTCACCACAGAAGTGACTCCACCTGTGTGTACTCAAAACCAATTCTGAACGAGGCAGTATCTCCTTCACTTGTTTAGGTGTGGAGAAATAAGTATTGAAACTACTTAAATGCCACTTGATTTCTATCTTTGTAGCCAAAGATTTAGTTTCTACACGGTAAATGAAACCAAAACCTACAAAGATTTGTCTAAAAACGGTGAAGTTCACTGTGACAATGTTTCTATTAAACTCACAATCACCAAAACTTTAACAAGGACCAAAAAATTATTTTACATGAAAATGGTTTGAACTGCCCCTCATACACCTTCTCCCCACCCTGGGGGATGAGATTGGCCCCATTGCTCCGGCTGTGTTCCCTCCCAAGCTTCTTGTGCACCTGCACACTAGCAAGACATGGGAAGTTGAAAAGTCCTTGATTTCTTAGCAGCAACTAAAAGCATCAGTGTATTATGAACATCCTTCTTGTGCCAATTCTCATACTGAATCCAATGCACAGCACATTTATAGCTACTAAGAGGAAAAATTAACTCCATCTCAGTCAAAACCGGGACAAAATGGCAACTTCTCAGAGTTCTTCTACTAGCACCAGACTATAAAAACACTGACCAAAATTAAAAATCACTAGAAAAACTTCAATTGCAATTGAAGGACCATTTTAATTGAACAGATATTGACTAGATCCAATGTAGGCTTAACATAGCAAGGCCCTGAAATTAAGAAAACCCCGTTAATTAAGAACTAAGTTCAACTAAGCCCATCCCAGAGAGCAGAAGAACAAAAAGATTTAAAGCCTCGCTTCCACCAAGCCTAACATCCAAACCATGTCTGTTTAACAGTTTATTAAGCTAAACAGAGATCATTTCTGCACGTCTCTCCTTAGGAATACTGCTGAGCTCATTGTGCCTTCTCTCTCATCCAAAGATATAAAGAAATCACCTTTGTTTTGTCTTTTTCTGCTTCAGGGAAATCTTAGCAGGACAACTGAGATTCAATAGTGTTTTACTCATTTTAATACCTTACTCTTTAAAGTTTAAAGACATTTTAGTGAATCTACTGTTCCCAGAACATTGTGAGAAACAGACAACAGACAATGTAGCTATTTCTACAAAAGTCCTTTCTTCAAATGTCTTTTAGCTTCAGGGGCTGGCTTAATGTCCTTGAACTCAAGGTTCAAATAACCTCAAAAACATATGGCATTGCTCTCTGATTACAGAAAGAGCATCTGAACTTGCACTTGCAAGAATGGAAATAATTTATTTGCTCATGTATTTTCTGTCAGGTTTAAACGCACCTTTCTGAGACCAGATTTCATCTAATTGTATGAACACATGAACTAAATGGTTTATTTGCTTATTAAAGCATTTAATAAGCAAATGCCCATCCTAAGAACGTGCCTCAGACTGGACCCAAGAAAGTAGTTTTCGTTCAGTACTCATAAGAATAATTTTAATGAAAGACATAAAATACAAGACTCTTGATGTGCATTATATGTGGGCATAAGCTAAAATGTTTGGTTTGTTTCTCTTCATAGAGAAACAAGTGTTCTGCAAGCCATTTAAAAAAAAAAAACCAAACCTAAATTCTCATCAAGTGACTAGTGATGATCTACCGTGTCAGTAATTAATGCCCACAGATGGTTACAAGGATAAGATATTTTTTGTTACAGTGGCTTGCATTTACTAAATCGAAAATAAGGTGTCAACATGTAAAAAAATTAGGATTTTCAGAGACAATGGGAAAATGCAATTACACCATGCATGCATGCTTTTGTGCATGCAAACAAACAGACCTTCTCCCTCTTCTTTTTCATTATCTCCCAAATTTGACCCAGAAAATCTCACTATCCTGAATCTGTTGGTCATGGTTGAGGTTGGTCATATTCCTCACCAGTTTCATAATCCCACTTTATCAGCCAGACCAATCTTCAAAGTTAATTAGACCAGACATGCCCAACTATATCTCAGACCAAATAATAAAATACATCTTCTTTTAATGGAAGTAAGGGAATATTGAGATAAGGTGATAAATTTTGCATACCAAGTTCCAAAGATAAGGGGCATCTGTGGAGAGTTTAAGAACCTCTGACCCACTCAGTCTAGAGGCAGCTTGACCTATGCTATTAGCTGATCAACTTGGGTGGTGATTCCTGTTCTCTTCAATATGACAACATGTCCATTCTGTGGACCAGCCACCAATGTATATTTTTATGTAAGCTGTGCTTCCTGCAGACTAACCATCAAGGTATATTTATTTATTAGCCTGCAGCCTGACTTTTGTGTTAGAAAGGGTACTGTACTGATGTGTTTTGTTCAGGATGGCCTCATGTTCTTCAGTGCTCATCAGTTCCTTACTTTAGGCTTCCCAGATTTTTCAGAATCTCTTCAATCTATTATAGCAATAATAAAAAGTAGATCTCTAGATGTATATGGGTATGTAAAGAAAACTACCATGCGCTAATCTATGAAAACAAGGGATTGCTTTGAATATATCTTGGAAACAAGACCATTTTGATGTAAGCAGAGCTAGGAAAAGGGAAACAATGGGTTTGGACATTTGAGGGCTGCTTCATAAACAGCTACCATTGCTTAGGACACGTGCTGACATGTCAGGTGGCTGTGTGAGGCAAAGTTGGGTTTTTGTGAGTTGAAATGGCAGTTGTGCCTCTCTATTTATTCATTTCTGTTGCTAATCATCATCTAAATGATCATTGGGCCATTTGTTCTTAACTGGTAGCTTTTAAAAACAGGTGGATGAGTCTGACCTGCATTCACAGTCGTCTGTTTAGTTAAGAGGATTTGAATGTCAAGGAAAACTGAATGTCTGAAAAGGCAGGGAGCACTTTCTACCCACCTTTTTTGTTGTTATTGTGTGCATGGGTACAGAAAGGGTCCAGAGAGCTGGTGATTCAGATCCTTCATTACATTAGTTATGCCTTGGCATGGATAATCACTTCCACTTTGGAAAGAAATGGAGGACTGAGTCTCTGGCAATGGATTTCACTTTCAAGACTGAGGAATATGAAGAATTTCTGAAGGAGGAAGATATTGAGGACAGGGATACTTTTATTTATTATCCTCAGGCCTGCGAGGAAATAAAACATTTTAATTGTGTCTGAAAATTCGTTTGCAAAGTGCTGATGCAGAAGGATAGCCCTGGAATTAATTTCTTCTTAGCTTCTTGGTGAACTACTGCATGAGGTGATGCGTCAGAGCTACCTCAACATCTTCTGCTGCTGTAAGTAGAATCCAGTTAGTTGCTGCTTTTCTATGAAAACTACAATATGATACAAAACTTTTGCAATATTCAGCACTGGAATATCTGAGAAATAGAACTGATGTGAATATCAGAAGAAGTAAAGCACAGAGGGCATGCCTCTGAGTGTGGCTGAAGGAACTGCTTCTTTGTTATCCATGCTTTGTCATCCAGAACAATTACATCAGGCTCTGCAGTCATGTAAGAGAAATTCCCAGGAGCAGGGTGGTGAAGGCAGTTTTACATCTGCTGTGTGCTGATGGAGAAGGAAAGAACCTACTGGCCCTAGAATCATAATTCTAGGTATCCAAAATTCTTGTGTGCCTCCTGCAAGACTTGGTAAGCATAGGATGGAAATAACTGTACTCTTGTGCTCTGACAAGAACTGTGTAAGGACCAACTGGGGAAATGCAAAATCATTATATTTTTTTCAGAAGATGAAATATATTTTTGTTTTCTTCACATGAAAGCATGGCAACATTCTGTAAAAACAGGCAGGTGCTTGGGTTTTTGATGGGCAGAAGTATAATGCTTTTCCCTGTGCTCTACAGGAAAGCCTCCATGCACACAGAAGACACCAGAAAACATGTATGAGTCAACGAGTCAGCTTCTTTATGTTATGACTGAAATGCTCTCTGCCAGCCCCAGGGGACAACATGTACAGGTACTTTGATAACTGTAGCTCAAGGTAGAGCAAGACCTTCTTATGAGCTCCTGAGGAATATGGCAGTGTCCTGACAGTCCCTAGGGGTCCATGTTCTGCTTGTAGCCCAGTCCTTTCTGTTGGTTGATGATGAAAGGGCAGGGTCATGATGTCACTTCCACAGGCTGACTCCAGTGAACATGCTGAAGGAGCAGGGTCTGTAGTCCACAGAGTGTCTGGGCAAGGGGGACACCCTGGGAGGAGCATGGGAAGGCTCCTTCTGCATGCCCATCCTGGAGTGTCTGCCCACATGCAGGATGGGAAAGAAATCTCCAACTTCAGTTTTAGAAGGAAATATCTTAATACAGGAAAAAAAAAATATTAAGAAAATAGAGTGGAAACTGTCTGCCTTATGTCAGCTAAGCATTAATCTGCCTCTGAATTGCTTGTATGTGTATGCTGTACTACAACATATGTAGTGCAGGAGTCCAGCTCACAGAGATCATGAGTTGCATTTTACTACAGATCTCATCAAATACTGCTGTGGCTTAAAGAAGGTACAGATCAATGATCAGTAAAGTCAAAATTAAGTACTGAAGCATTTCTGTATTCATCTCATCCAGAAATAAAATGTTTTCTTTTGCCCTATTCAGTACAAAATCCAAAGTTAACAAGTATTTACATTGTAAATTCTCACTTTTAACAGCTTAAATATATGTTAGCACTCTATGTGATTTCTCTGGGAATAAATAAATCTGCTAGTCGATTTTTCTGTGAGAAAATATACATGACAGCTTCTGGCAGCTTGATCACGTAGTCCAAACTATAACACTATATACATATCTATAATGCTATATAGAGCTATCCCTCTTCTCTGCAAAGTTATCCTGGTTTTATTTCTGTCCTAAACCAGCACAAGCCTTTTATTTAATAAACAGGCAATTCTCCTGAGTTAGGATACAATTTCTTTACCTTCATCTATATCAAGTCCCAGGACAATTACTTGTTAAACACTCCCCTGCACATACCATAGCAGATTCTTGTGCAAGACAACGTGGGTGTTACAGAATTAGACAAAAGAAAGTAAACTGGGGCAGTTTAGCTGATAGTGCTGTTTCCTTCTGAGGTTATAAAACGTAGCAGTGTGCCCTAATAAGAGAGATCTCTCCATTATCAAGGGAAAGCTATTTTTAATGGATTATTTTAATTGACTTGCAGTAACTTCTTACTCAGAGCAGTGAATGTTGAAGTATCTCAAAGCCTTCTTCTCTGACTTACTGCAAAAAAAGGAGATCTTTTAAGAATATCTATCACTTTTAGGTGCTATAATCAGAACTAAAACTGTGGATTTGGGCTTTAGTTCTGAAGGAAGTGAGGAAAGAAATATGACTTTCTTTTTAGTTTACTGTCCCTCTTGCTTCTCTACAAAGCTCTGTGTGATGTGGAAGAAACAAATGGTCCCAAAAGGGTCCACATGTAATGTGGATTCTCTCCTAATTTCTGTCACCTCCAATATCCTGATTTTGTTGTATGAGGAGCTATTTGCTTTATCCCTGTTTACAGAAGGTTATGAATACATGAGAATCTCTGCAGCCTGAAATCTACCTAATCCTGATGCAAAGGGAGAGACTGGAAAGGAAAAGGCTGCAGCAAGAGAGCACAGGCTCTCTATTTCTCAGGGGACCTTGCAAAGGCCAACCTTTGAGCAAAGAAAGAGTGTTCAAAGGAAGGTACCCACCACTCCTGCCCTTTCTCCTGCTGCCCTCCAGGGGTTGTTTTCCAAGGTGTTGAGGGGAGACAGGCTCTCTTTAATTGCATGCACCAGGTAACAAACCAAAGATGGCAGGTAGGTAAGAAGTCATGGACTGTCTGTCTTCTGCATGTGGAGATATTCTTCTTGTATAGACAGAGTTTCAGGCATTGAAATGCTTCCAAGCATTTCCAAGAAGCAGAATGCCTCACAGTGCTCCCTCTGGGACAGATTGTTCTGCATTACCCTTTCTTTGAGCTGAGCCTTGAAGTTATATTTTAGCCCTATAAGTTCAAGAATTAGTTTTTCCTCTGCATTAATTTAGCTTTATGTTCAGCTGCTTTGAAGGCAATGAGAAGGCTATTTTCTTCCCTACAGGCTGAGGATTTACCTTGCAACCTACAACAGAGAAATTAGGGGTACAATTAAGTGCAAACATTGGGTCCCCTAGATAACAGGCACATATCAGCTGCATGGTTATGAATTAGGTGTGTTCTATATATAGAAAACCTGTCCCCTGGACAGTCACCAAATGTAAGAGCAATCTGTCCCTTACGAAATGCTCAGATTAAAGACAAAAAACCCCAAAACAACAAACCAACCCCAACAGAGTCAAAGTAGGGTCCCTCTGTCCATTTTTAGTCCAGGAAGCTGTTTCATCTAATATGACACAGATCATTTTCAGATCTCTTTTAACAATAAGACATCTTTAATTATAAAGTGATGTGAGGTTGCAATGGATGTTAGTAAGCAAAACTAACATCAGAGGACTGTACTGAGCAATCTGTTCTCTGCAGATCAGGGTAGTAATAGGTAATCAATTTAAATGCTAAAGTTCATTGACTTTCAGCAGGGGTTCAGTTTCCTAAACCACTAAACCATGAGCCTGAGTTGTGCATTCACAGCAGACCCCTCCCCAAAGGGGGTCTCTGCAGTGTTTGTGGTGAGGCTATCTGTGCTGGGACAGTGTCAGAGCCTTTCTTATGTTACAAGACATAAAGAATCATAGAATCCTAGAATGGTCAGAGTTGGAAGGGACCTTAAATCTCCTCCGGTTCCAACCCCCTGCCATGGCAGGGACACCTCCCGCTAGAGCAGGTTGCCCATCCAGCCTGGCCTGAAAAACTGCCAAGGATGGGGCTGCCCCCACCTCTCTGGGCACCCTGGGCCAGTGTTTCACACCCTCCTGGGGGAGAAAATTCTTCCTCATGGCTGATCTGAAGCCACCCAGCTCTAGTTTGGATCCATCCTTTCCAGTCCTGGCACTACCCAAAAGCCTCCAAATTCCCTCTCCAGCTTTCCTGGAGCCCCTGCAGATCCTGGGAGCCACCAGAAGGTCTCCCTGGAGCCTTCTCTTCTCCAGCCTGAACACCCCCAACTCCCTCAGCCTGTCCTCACAGGAGCTGCTCCAGCCTCTGATCATACTCCTGGCCCTTCTCTGGACACCTTCCAGCCCCTCCAGATCTCTCCTGTACTGGGGACTCCAGCACTGGATGCAGCTCCAGGGGGGTGTCCCCAGAGTGAAGCTGAGTGGGAGAATCCCTTTCCTCAACTGGCTGGTCACACTGCTCTTGAACCTTCTCCATGATCTGAAGAAATCTCCTCTGACCCTCCTGGAAGTAATAAATTCTCTTGTTCTATCTTAATCCACACAGCACAACTTAGAGAGGTATATTTGGCATTGTTACCTGGGTGTGGACTGGCCACCATGTCTCTTTGCTGGGATGTAGCACATGGGACATGTTTGTTCATCACCCATGCTGTGAGCCATGATATGCTGCATGTCCTGCCGTGGATTCCCAAACAGTCAGCTGTGTGTTCTCAACAACATTAAAAGTTCCAATCAATCCACAAAATGCAGATATTTAAAATCGATGTTTAAATTAAGTATCTGGGATCTGCACTACATTATGACACCTCTTGTATGACTTTTGTGCTCTGGAGTGAGATGGACGTGCATCCCAGAGCAAAGTAGCCCCTGAAGGGCACTGGTGCCTGAACTGCCCCTCTGGAAGAGATACAGGGTGGAAATGAATGTGCAGTGAGTGAACATCCAGGACAGGCCACACTGCAGCAGCATCGGGTACAAGCTGCAGCACCAAAATGTTTGCAACAAAATCTTATCTGTCTTCATACTATACCAGACAATGGGAAAGGACTAAAAAATAACAAATTCCACCCTGCCACATGGGTATTGTCCTTTCTCTATTTTATTCCCTCAACTAAAGCAGTGGTACCATCCAAGACACCCCAACATTTAGGACAAGCTGACAGGTCCCTCCCCAGAAAAGACTGCCTTCTTATCAACTCCTCATATGGCACTAGCACAGCCTTTCTACTGGTAAAACATGGTGGGTTTTTTTGTTCTTTTTATTTTTTTTTTTCACTCATTGATCACTAGAATTATGTCAGTTGGAAGTTTTGTTGTTTGTATTTTTTTTTTCTTGTGGGATGTGCTCAAGAGTACCAACATTTTAATTGTTAAATATCAACTCTTACTTACAATGCTTAGCTTATCATTGTTGGTGCCATATTATTGGCAATCATTCAGCCAAGATTAAATTCATACTCTGCATGATTTCATTCTTTGCTGTGAAAGGAGCATCATTCATTCTGTGTGTGTATTAAGTGTGGCACTCAGAAGCAAGAAGAGTTCTCCTCTTTTCATGCAAACATATAACTTTTAAATTATATACACCCACAAAATATTGCATTACAGGATTTGCAATGAGTATTTTCAGACAAAATGAAATCTGAGCTCTGGAGGCCATCTCTTCCAACCTCTCTGCTCAAGCCTGGATCTGGTTGCATAGGACTGTGTCCAGACAGCTTCTGAGTATCTCAAAGGGTGGAGGCTCCACAGTTTCTGGGAGACCTGTGCTAGCACTCAGCCACCCTCACAGTAAAAAAAGTGTTTCCTCAAGAGGGAACATCTTGTGTTTCAGCTGAGATGCTGTTATCAGGTGTTTCGATTTCCAACCCAGTCTGAACATTCTCTGAATGGAGAGCTTTATATTCTTGTAGCATCAGGGAATTCACAGATTTCTTGATAGCACTGTCTCTCCTGCTGATGAGGATGCCAGCTCTTTTAGTCTTAGCACAATGATGGTAACTCAGAGCTGAGTTTCTGCTGCTGTCACATCTCCTGTGAACCCATATGACCTATTGTGCAGGTATCAGGATATCTCAACTCTTACTATTCATAGAATCACAGATCATTCAGGTTGGAAAAGCCCCTTGGGATCATCCAGTCCAACCATTAACCCTACTCTACAAAGTTCACCCCTAAACCATGTCCCTCAAAAACACATCTAAACCACCCTGAAACACCCCCAGGGCTGGGGACTCAATTCCCTCCCTGGGCAGCCTGTGCCAGGCTCTGGATGCTCTTGCAGGGAAAAATTTTCCCCTAATGCCCAGTCCTGTTGCAGCTGGAATCCATTTAAAACGATATCCATTTCTACAATATATGGAAAGGTTGTTATCTTTATTTTCTGGCTGAGGAAGCCAGAGACCAAAGAAGGTAACTGGTCAAGGGGTGTCCATATGGGCAGCTGCAGTAGAGGAAGGTGTTGATCCCAGAGCCTTCCCTGCAGTCCTTGCTCACAGAGAGAGTGTGGCTCTTCTCCTCACCTGGCATGATGATGTCCTTCACTGCAAAAAGACTTTATATAGCGCTAGCTGGATAACAACATTCCCTGATGTATCTCATCTGCTGTCACTGATGATGTATGTCACCATGGTTCACTGAGGACATACCTCAGATGAGCCTTCTTTGCAGACAGTATTACTTATTTTAACAGGATAATACTTCATTATAAATTTTTAAGTGAAAACAAAAATTTTGGTGGTATTTACTTTTTTATATCCAGAGTATTTGATCCAACATTCAAAGATTTTCTTTTCTTATTTGCATGCATGTCATGGTTATATAAAAAGACTAAACAAAATACTGACCCGGGAACAAATCATTCCCATCAGATAGATTTCAGATGAGTGAAATATTCTGTGCTGTTTTCAGGTAAAGAGAACCAGCACATTCAAATCCAGTGACTACTATCATGTGTAGTAGTCACTGGATTTAAATTATGACTATACTTTTATATGTCAAACTTCCACTGCCCTTGCTAGCTAAAAACTAACAATACCAGCTTTTCTTCTGCAAACAGCTGCAGAATTGCAATAAAGGGATAGAACAGGCTCCCTCTGATTTGAGACAACAAGCTGTACCAATAGCAGGCAGTATATGAGTTGAAGGGGTGTTTTGACAAGAACATTCTTCCTACCAGTCTCCATCTCTAAATTACAGGAGAAAATGACAGCATTACCAGTCACCTTCCTGATTCTAATTCCTAACAATAATGTTAGCCTAACTCTACTGCCTCTTTGTCACTCCTAACCAGACAGCTCTCGGCAGAAATGAGAAAGACAAGAGGGTTTTGTGGTGTTTCCTCAGTGCTCACAGGACAGCTAATTTTCTTGCTGGGAATATGAAGCAAGTCAATTGTTTCTCTAACCAGTTTTCATGGCCCAGCAGCTAGCCATTAATTTTCAGTAGATTTTGTGTGTGTGTGTTTCCAGTTTTCTTCTTGGAAAGGTGCCTTTCTCCCATATGCTTTACTCCGTTAGGCTCATTACTACACTCAGGGACGTATCTTTAATATTGATTTTGCTGTTAATTAGGCAAAGGTCTCTCCTCATACACTGTGGCCTTCAAGATTATAGGAGTTGTTTTCTCCTTCAGGCCATGCTCACGTGCTTGGGAATGGAAGGAATGGTCAGGAAGGAATTTCTCCTGGGGCAGGTTGGCACTGGGGTTTTTGCCTTCCTCTGCAGAACTGAACTTGACCCCTTGTTAGAGGAGGGATCCTCTCTTCCCTTTGGGTGGCCCTTCGTGTCCTGCAGCTGGGGTAGGGAGGCTTTTTTTCCCCCAGGCTCCCCAGGAGTCTTTTGCCTGTCCCAGAAGCACAGCCCCTTGCCAGGGGGGTTCTTTGGGCCACTTGGGCCGGGTGCTGCTGCTCATGCTCCATGAAGGTGGCCCTTGTGCCCTGCATCCAGGGGGATGATTCTAGAATGCTGGGGGCAGGGAGGCTTCCTGGGCTCCTGGGGAGTTGCTTCTTTTCCTCTGTAGCACTGAGTACTATTAGACAAGGAGGAGAGCCTGCCTGTGTTTTAATAACAATACATCAATTCAGTCGTATTCCTGATTTCTGGGTTTCTGATGCTTCACCTCTGAGACACGGAAAAGACACAAACAGGAGCAAAGAGAATGAGCAGAGGTGCAGTATGGTTTTTAAGATAGTTGAGCTTAAACCTGAACACCCCAAGTGTAATTATCATGCAATGAGTTCAAGACAAGATTTCTCTAACTAACTATATCAGGCCTTCTGAATACCCAGTTTATATATTCATAAATATTCACAGCCCTAAATCAATCTGGAAATCATCAGTGTTCTTCTTTGCTTAGCCATGGACAGTTATTTAAAATTTACAAACATCAGCATTCTGTGTGATGACTGAAACTCTCCATGGATCTGAAAGTCTCAACCACAGACTATAACATGAAAGTTATTGCAATGATTAATTTTTATTACCCTTATTACACTGACCTCAGTTTTCATCTTATTGTTGAGTATTTAACTCCACCCAGACCATAGGTTTTTCCCTTTGTTCTTTTATCCTCTTTCACTGAGTTTCCCTCACAGGCAGTTTCTTTTTTGCAGGAAGAAGGTCCCATCATTAACTGCAGCTCAAGGAAAACCTCACCCAGCACACAGTGACCCCCACAGACTGGTGCCCAAACAGGAGACTGGTGCTCCCAGGAGATCTCCTAAGAGCTCATAACTGTCCCACAGATCCAGGACAGCTAATCACATTTTCAATTATAAGTCTGGTGGTGAGAGAGACCAGCAGTCTGTGAGAAAATGGAGGGCTGAGGACAGTTCACCCCAGAAGACAAGAGCTGTGCGAGTGCTGTTGTTGGTCACTCTCTCAGACACCCCCCACAACTGACACTGCAATTTTCTGACCTCAATTTCAAGTTCAGATCAAGGAATCAGGTCTGGGCTTAACTTTCTATTTCGTATTAGGCTTCTATAAATACACTGACTTTGCAAATGTGAGCATCACAGTCATGCCCAAGGCTTTCACAAAGAACAGTATTCTCTTCTACTCCTTTTCAACTCTGAAAAATCACTTTCTCTTGTTTTGTTTCACAAAGCAGCATGTTTATTTTTAATAGAACTATAACAATGGAAATTCTTCATAGGTATAGCTATTTGATCTTTCAGAAACCTTTAATAATGAAAATATCCAGAAGAGTAGCCTGGTTTCAGCAACTGCCCATGGTCCATGCTACCCCCAATCTGAAGCAATGCCAAAAAGCCATCTGCTTCCCTGCTAGGGACAACACCTCTCTTGATACTGAGTTCCTGACTCAGCTGGCCTTATTCTTCAGAATGATCAGTTCTCTCTGCTGTGTAGAGAAACCGGTAAGAGTTGCACTCGATGACTTCCAGAGAGTCACGCCTTATGTCTGAGGTATCTCCTACAAGGTGACAAATGATGGGAGGGAATCGAACCTTTCACCCTTCTGCTGTGCCCTGGGCAGTTCTGAGACATCTGAGTCGCTGGCAGGTGGGATGAGGATCTTTCTCCAGCTGCTCTTTGGAGAGCTGAGTCCTCTCAGCCTTTTCTCACAGACTTTGGGAAATTTCAGTCAAATTCGTATCCATCTGTAGCTCTCTGGGAGAGGTGAATTAGAAGGAAGGTGCTGTGGGGTCTGCTCATTTCTGGAGGAGCAGTTTGGTGGCCAGCACCTTGCTGCACTTGTCTCCACCCATCTCCCTTTGGGAACCGTCACGAGAAGAGCAGGATGCTCACTAAGCTGGTGGCTTTCCAAGGTAGGGAAAAACAGGAGATCCCTCAGTGACCTGGCAGTGCAAATCCTCTGTCCAGAGCATGTTTCCGGATTAGGGCTGAAGCAGACAAAGCTCCACGGCACAGGAGTCAGCAGGGTGGATGGCTTGGCTGGAGATTACAGGTTATGCAATGACAGCAGTCCTAGCTGGCAATGTTTTTGTGACGTGAGCTCAAATCTGGCTCTCTTGCCATGTGAAAGATCACAGTGGTGTGACTTTTGGTTGCTTAGCTCTGTATGGCTCTGTTTAGTAAACGTATATAAATAGCCCTGAACAAACGGTCTTTCAGAATTGTCACCAGCAAATTACAGATTCTCTGCTTCTTGCCATGAAAACATTAAAAGTACTTTAGATATGTATCAAAAAATAAGTCCCTCTTTCATGAGAGACAACTAGAATTTTCTAAAGTGCTGATCTGTGTTCTTACACGTTTATTAAAGATATTTGGCATTTATGTATTTCTATATATTTATAGACATTCTATTCATGCTTATAAACCTATTGTACAAAAGTTATCTCAGACCTGAAATGTTTATGATATTTATAACTCTTATGCTGTGCCTGTCGGCAAATAACTTTTTAATGAAAACAGAAAGTTCTGCATCAACCTGTACCTCTCTCAGCAGGGTAATGCCTTTTCAGAAGCTTCACATGAAATCCTGGATATTGCTAACACCATCCCCTCCCATCTTCCATAGACAATATGTGAAAACTATCCTTCCAATCCCATCGACCTTAAAAAAGGAATATCTGAAAATACTCACTGACAGGAACACTGAAGTCTGGATTGACCACTCTGCAGCCCAAAAGCTTGATCACAGGCACACAGCATCTTCTCCAAGGGGAACAGTCTAACCCATGCCCCTCCCATGCACTCTCAAGCCCAGAGTGTTCCCTCATTTCTGAAAAGAGGTGTGAAAGAGGCAGTCCCCAGCTACCCACACAGGTGGAACTGTGGATTATGAACGACAGAGACTGGGCATGAAACTGCTCAGAGAGATACTGACAGCATTTCTGTACTTCTGATAATTTGTTGCCAGTCTTAAATAAGAATTTCCAGGATTTTAAAGATAAACAGAGAACGTTAAAACAGTTTAGGAAAGAGAATAAATGAATTGATTAAACAGTTTATAAAAGAGAATTAATAAACTGGTTTAGTGTTGGATCTCTCTGAAAAGGTGTTCATTTCGAAAAGAAGAATAGCATTTTGGGGTTTTTGGGTGTGGTTTTGAGGGACATGGTTTAGGGGTGAACTTTGTAGAGCAGGATTAATGGTTGGACTGGATGATCCCAAGGGGCTTTTCCAACCTGAAGGAATTAATGAGCACCACGAGTGCTTGGAGGCCAGGGATGCCAAACCTGGCCCTCAGTGCGACTTTGTCCTGGACCAACCAGCACTTTCTGAAACACCTCCTGAGGCTGGTTTTAGCATTAGCCCAGGACCAGTCCTAAGAAAACAGAAAGTCATTCCTGTGCTTTCATCTTCTCCATATCATCACCCAGAGCTACAGCAGTTTTTTCTCTGCCTCAGGTTATTCGCCTGCCTTTTTTTGTGTTTGATCACTGTCAGCAGTTCTATTAAATAGCTACTATTCCCACAAAAAATTTACGGATGCCAGAAAGAAATGAGCTATTATATCCCATTCATTAGGGTATAATTCTGTCAGATGCTTTATTCTGGATTTGCTGGAATTCTGATGGATAACTATCCACAAAGTTATCTCTAAGTTCTTACCACTACCTCTCACCAGCATTTTCCTTGGGACATTGCTTTTTACTGCATTCTCATCATTATTTCTCAAAAACTCCATTGAATTCTATTTCCTTCCTTCCTTCCTTCCTTGGGCTCTTGGCAGAAGGAACTGGGCACTGAGCAGCTGGAGAGGATGGCATCACCTCATCTCAGTAAAGTGAAGTACAACTTAGTAAGTATTCACTTACTGACCTGTAGCATTTGACCTCTGGATAAAATTCAGATTAGTTTAGGAGACCCAGGGATGCCTCTGGAACAGGGAGAGGAACAAACAAATATTTGGTCTTTTTTTTTGCCCTCAGCCAGTAGGCCTGTGACTACCAAAGTGTTACTAAACACAAGCTCTACAATTATTCGAAGTAGTAAATATACCTTGCCAGGAATTGATATATTGTATTCTCAAGCCACAAAATAATGAATAAATAACATAAAATGATATTGTCAAAGCCTCCCTAGATTCACACAAAACCTCTCTGGCTTTGAAAAGGACTAAACAATTTTAGCTCTGTCTTAAACAATTAAACAATTTTACATTCCATCTTATTCAGCAAGTACATTTAATTTTAAAAGTAAAATAGGAGAGGCTGCCAAAAACATTCAGATTAGTTCCCCTTCAGGGATGCTATGGCATTTGTTGAAACTGGTGTGCTGAAGACAAAATGAAACGGTTATTTCTATGTGCAAAGATCATCTCTGGTAACATCAGGCAGGGTGTTAGTGCTAGAGCTGTGAGGTTTTTTCATTTCTGCCAAGCAATACTGCCAGACTCCAGTTTGCTGAGAGGTGCTTTACTGACCAAACCAAGCAAAAAGCATCTGAAGAGCTGCAGGATCATACTATACTCATTACCCGACACCAGAATTTCAATCACTAGCACTTTTTTGATGCTTTTAATTGGAAACTCCTGGTGGACAGGAGGATGGCGATGAGCCACAATGTGCCCTTGCAGCCAATAAGGCCAGTGGCATCCTGGGATGTATTAGGAGAAGTGTGGCCAGCAGGGCAAGGGAGGTTCTCCTCCCCCTCTACTCTGCACTGGTGAGACCCCACCTCGA
>JAOEGS010018246.1:0-28867 GCA_025447755.1 Corythornis vintsioides | reverse complement strand
TATATATATTCCAGGTAGTTGTAGAGAGGGATCAGATCCACTCATCCTTCTCCAAACTAACCACCCCATCCCAGTTTCCTCAGCCTCTCCTCACAGCCCTTCTTCTCCAGACCTCTCAGCAGCTTGGTTGCCCATCTCTGAAGTCCATAAAGTGTCTGGGGGCTTCTGTGCTAAAAATTCACCCCTTAATTGAGAAGTAACTGAGCTGTAAGAGCAGATTTAGTATTCTGCTTGGTGTTCCATGTTTTGAAGGGATCATCTGGGACTTGTGTGTTTGTTTACTCCAAGCACTTATTTTGCTAGGAGCAAAGTCATTTCTCAGCACACCCTCATCCTTTTGCAGGGAATTTGCATTTAAGTGCAGGGCCCTTGCTTTGCTTCATAAGTGTACACAGTTCTTCTCATTCCTCTATGCACATTTGACATGGATGAAGAAACTGCTGAGGCAACTTTTCAGAATTACCTGGCCTTATGGAGTTGGTAGTTTTGGTTCTAAGATTTTTCTTCAGAGCCTGAAAAAAAACCACCTAGGACATAGTTGTCTGGGGACAAAAGAAGCCTAAAGAAAGAAAAGAACATGGAATTTGTAAAGGAACATAAAAAAAAATGGTTGGACTGCTACTAAAACTGAATAGGGTTCTAAGAATAAACAGCCATCAGTGAATAACAAGAGTGAAGTCAGATAAAGAAATTCCTTTCCCCAGCCAGAAGAGGGGAGGATTAGAAGTGCTAATTGCAGGCATTTGGCACTGCAGGCTGCAGAGCCTTGGAAAGAAATGAATAGGTTTCCCATTAGAAGGGGAAGAAAAGTTGACACTCAAAAAAACAAAACCTCTGTTGGAAGCAAGAACTATTAGTTGAGGTGGCAGTGGAGGGAGTTAAACAAATAACAAGTTTGCATTTAACTTTTGTGGTGCATTAGCTCTGTTTCTTGTTGGAAAAAAAAGAAGTGAAAAGCAAGTTATTGAAAGTTCTGATCCATGAAGCAGCAAAACTGAAGGGGGTGATTTAATATTATGCATCTTTTTAGGGTGGAACTGTTCTCATGATGTAATTTATTATTATTATGATGTATTTTATTATTTATTATGATGTATTCTGTCTTGCTTTGCCTTCTTTTTTTTCTGAAGGCCATTTTAACTTGCAGTCTTTGGAGTAGTCAGATCACTGAAAGCTGTATATGAGTTTATTTGAGTATGTGACATATATAGTGTCTTTTGGAACAGCTGCAGGAAATTCTACATAATGCCAAAGCCAGTTTCCTATTTAAAGAACATTTTCTGAGCACTGACATTTTATGAGTGAGAGTATCTTCCTTGGAGCAAAAGAAAGTCCTGCTCTGCAACAAGGTCCAGACACCCAGTTGGAGTTGCAAAAACCTTTTCTGGTGTACCAGAAAATATAATAATCTGATATAGTGGGGTTTTTTTCCCTTGGGATTTTCCCCCTAGAAGTGTATCTACACAATATTTAATGTATATTATGCCTATACTGTGGCTGGAAATTCATTCAAATAATGAGGCAGCTTCCTTTTCTTTCCAAGTGGACTTAGCTGCTTTGTACAGAGCCACTTTGAGCATTAAGCAACTCCATAAATCAGTGTTAGGTGGCCTCTGTGCTAAAATTCTCACCTTAATTGAGAATTATTTCGGATTAATTTCATTTTCTTTATGTGAAGTACATTTGAATGGGTACACTGTGAAACATACATAATGCATTAGCCATAAAACCTTGAATCCAACATTTAAAATTCATAAAATAATTGTATGATAAGCTAAAAAACAATTTACTGGTTGCAAAATAGCTAGCAGACATATAATAGCAGTGATATTCAAAGGCAATGCTCCCATTTACATCAGTAGTACACTTATTTTTCCATGTCATTTCATAATACTTCTTCAGAAAAAATAAGACAAGCTTTAACAGATATCTTGCAATTGTTTTGTAGATCCTACTCAGCTTGTTTGTTGCTGTTATTTTGGATAACTTGGAACTGGATGAAGACCTGAAGAAACTTAAACAAGTAAGAACATGTTTTTATTGTGCTTGAAAGTCATTTCAAGAAAGCATTTCTTTGCTGTTTGGGGTTTTTTTGTGGCAAAAGATGGGAAAGATCTTAATCAAAATGACTAAAAAAGTAGATGAGGAGGCTAGCAATATTCTGACAGATAATTAATAATAACTAAAGCTAAACAAGCAGATATTTTCTGCCACAAAGAAATAGAAATACTGGATTTCAATATTCAGTTTCATGTTTTTCAAATGCCTAAAGTGGTGGTAAGAGGTTTGTTCTTGGAGCTGTCATGGGATGTTACTGGAATAATTATACAGCTGCTTATTATACCAAAATATTGATTGTCTTATCTCAGAAGATAAAGCAGAAAGAGTTTTTAATTTAATGATAATTTAAATTTTCAACTTAAAAAAAAAAAAAAAGGCTGTAAGAAGAAGTAGGATTAGGAGGCAAATGTTATGTTTTAATCAAGCCCATTGCTAGAAAGAAACAGATCTGTATTGCTGCATGGGAAAATCTTTCATATCTGTAATTAAAAGTTGAATGGTGTTCCAAGGGAGGAATCAATTCAAACTGTTAAAGGCATTGATTGGTTTAAAATGGTGAAACTGGAAAGCTCTCCAAAGTATTTCCCTGCATTTCATGGCTGTAAAGCTTGAGGCCCAGGGCATTTTCAGTTGATGAAATATTGAACAATTTTTAAGGAAGGAAGAAAAATCTATTGAGGCCAGAAATCACACCTAGCTAATAATCCCTTTTGGGATGTGAACTTCTTAATTATGACTTAATTTCTTTTCTTGAACCTGGTAAGAACAACAATACTACTTATCTTTCAGATAGGGAAAGGCCTAATTAGTTAATATTTGCAATGTGCTCCAAAGTCTAAAATGCTATGTAAATATTTGGTATTCACATTGGTTCAGTAAATGTGTTTAAATATGAATAATTCAGAGCAAAAATGTATTACATGACTAGGAGATTATAAGGAAGATTGCAAAATAATACATTTAAAGACTAGTAAACTTCTAGAATTAAATTTGCCAGGGCAAATGTAATTAAGGATGCACATCATGATTCAGTTTTTAATTACATCATTACATGATATTCCTTCTGAAAGTCTGGCCTCATTTAGTGCAAAGAGTAGCTAGAGTTTTTAATAAGCCACTAGTTGATATTTCTTCTCTTGATTTTACATTATATGATCCCTGTGCATTTTGTGCATTTTTTATTGCACACTATTCAAGATTTGTTACCAAAAAAACTCATCTCCTTCCTGACTTTTTTATGGTACCTCTCCTAGAATCTAGAACAAACCAAACTTGTAAAAGATTGATTTCCATGATTTACTTAGCACCACAGGCACACCCAGGAATGGAATTTGTTTTCCAGACACCATTCATCTGGTTTAAGAGGAGAATAATTGTTTGTGTATCACAGCTCCATTCATGATGCATCTCTCCTTTGCCTCAAGTCTCATCCTCTTGTCTGTGTCTGCCATGAAGTGAAAGGCAAATGGGGTGAGGAGTGAGGTGACAGAGTTTGCTCATTGCTCAAACTAAAGGCCTGCAAAGCTCTAGCTGGCTGTGTGGTATTCATATTTTATGACTGAGAAATAAAACATCAGATGAAATGAAATGTCAATAAATACACCTGGAAAAGAAGCCTAGGTACTCAAATGTAGGTTTAATGAAGTTATCACCAGACCAGAAATATTTTTGAGTCATCTCACTATCATCAGCTCAGTGCTCACCAAAGAGAAGGCAAATATATTTGGAAATTAATACAGAACATTGTTCAACTGTGAGCATCCAAGGTGCTGCCATGTCTTGAATGCTGCAAGATCACACCAACTTTTTTTAAAAATAAGATGTAATAAACCTGGCAAAGGTAAGGACAAGGATAATGAGGATCATCTTCAGTTTGTGAGGTGACTGAGGAGGAGGCTGAGACAGAAAGAGATGAAATCACAAAGGTGTGAGAAGTTGAAGACTTCTGCTGCTCCTCTTCACAGACTGGGGACTGGAGAGATGGAGCTTTGATCTCAGTGCACTCATTATTATGCTCCTAATGTTCCATAATCTGAATGGGATTGCAGAAGCACTTTGCAAACAGCATAAGATCACTCAAACCATATGTGCTGCCACTTTATTGAGTTGTATTTCCACCAGGGAAAGAAAATATCTCAAGTATCTTGGATATAAGCAGTGGCTTCACTTCCTTGCCTGTGTGATCTTACTTCTGTAATCCTATTTCCTGGAATTCCACTGTTAACATAAATCCAATTTTAACAGTATTAAAATATAAAGTGTTTTCAAGAATGGCAGAACTATCATGGAATCTGCTTTCACCTAGTTGTCCAGAACTACAGCAAAATAAAAGGAAAATAAAAGTCCTTTTTAGGTGTTATTTCCTTCGGTCTTAAAATTTACCCTGGGTTTTTTTCTGGTCTTGTTGTCAGGGGAACAGCAATTAACTTTTTTTTCTCAGTAAGCAGTTTTACTTCTTCACTGCTTTTAGTACTTAGGTGAGAAAATCCCTGGTTTATAATGAGACTTTTTACCTCCTGATTTTTATTCAACTAAAGCAATATTCACATGTGAGACAATTCAAACTAAATCTATAGAGAAAATATTTCTATTTTCTGATTGCAGAAATAAAAGGGTTTGATGCTTTTAAATTAATCCAACATGCAGAAGTTTAGAAACAGTTGTCCTCAACAATTCTATCTGAAGATCCCATGCAGTTTCATGGCCAAGGTGCCAAACTGCTCCAGCACACCCTGTTTTGTCTGGTGGTGGGGGCTGCACCTGCCACTCTAATGAGGTAAAATGCCTAACTCTAAGTGGATCAAGGTAAATGACATGAATTTCCAACTTGAATTAATTAGGAACCCATGTTTCACTGACATTTAAACGTATGGGTGCCTGAAATCACAGTGTGGAGCACTAGGCATCTTCCTGAAGTTTGAGATCCTAATTTAAGTTAGGCACTTAGATGATAATGTCAAGGAGGAAGGATAAAAGTCAACATTCAAAGCTAGTCATCATCTCTTTTCACTCACAGCAGACAGCAAACAGCAGGTCCCTGGAGTTGGCACTTTGCTGAAGGTGAGTGGAACAAATCCAACAGGATCTTTGTAGAGGTTCCACCTGGGTTGGCTTGGAAGGCAATCCAGTCTCTGGTTCACTTGGGAAGCAAAAGGCATACTTGGAAAAAAAAAAAAAGGCAGTGTGGTGAATGAAATCATTCACCATTTGCTACAGGAATATGTCAGAGATGTGTCTCTCACACATTTTAATATGTTCTAGGAGATTTTCGTAGTTATTTTTGGTCTTAAAAGATTAAATTACAAATGGCTTCCCTAGAAAATGTGTTGAGGATATTGATCTTCTATTCCTCTATTTTTATCTGCTAAATACTGCTATTTGATACTTGATATTGGTGCTGCTACATCAATAGCAAGATCCTGGGAATTATTTTTCATTTATTATGGTGCTACAATATTCTTGCCAATGTGCTCAGCACCTTTCCCCCTTGGTCACCATCATTATGTTCCACACTTTCTCAACTCCTGGTTCTTTTTCTTTCATACCCAGATACAGTTGAGTGTTTTCTTTACATTAGATCATACATTTGTTAATGCCTGCAGTCACTTCTCATTGTCAAAGGAATTTACCCATCCTTCCATTGCTGGAAATCTGCAGAACAACCATTTCTTTATTAAGAGAACCTCCAATCAATTCACTGATGCAGCACTGGTTTCCAGGGAAACCTTTAAAGGTGTCACTCCTTGTTGAAGTTGGATCTTGCTCTGGGAACAGACTTGCTTTGGGACTAAAATGTCCTTGTAATAAATGATTATCAGTGTTTCTGTGTACAAGGAAAATATTAATTGCTGAAATTGATGGTATGAGAGGAAGCTTTCACACAAACTAGGCTTCCAGTATGGAAGTGAGATCTCTTGTGGAGGTGAGGGCTAAAAAAGTGATTTCTTCACCATAATGGGTCACAGAGAAAAGATAAGTCAAAATTTGACTGTTGGCCAAATGGAAGCAGATGTCCTCAGTACCATGAGTGAGGCCAAGATGTTCTACCTAAGCCTGGTGCCTGTATGAGAAGGAAGTCTAGATTGGGTGGTATGAAGGGTAATAGTGAATTTGGGGATTGAGAAATATAGTTACAAGCCATAAGAAAGCTCTAAAAAGCAACTGTTTCCATCTCTGCTAAATAAACTAGGAGCAGAGCTGTAAGTCTTCAATAGAGGCATTAAGAAATATACATTTATTCCTTATTTTTAAGGAATTCTTTTTGAGTTTTTTCATCTTCAGATTGCACAGTGAAGAGCTAAGAAACCTCATCTGGTCCTGAGTGTCTGATTGCAGCCTGTTCTGGGATGCTGAACACATTTAGAGCCCTGTGCCTTCCACCCAGCACCTCCAGGCATTCAGCAGGAGCATCACTTCCAGATTTTATGTGCTGAGGTTTCAGCATTAAAGTGGGAGTTTCAGCATGGGGATTTTTCAGGAACATATTGTGTGAACAAGGTGTTAGAATTGGTGTGTCTCATTTCAAGACAGTTGGCATAAATGTATGTATGTATATATATATATATATATATGTGAATGTGTGTGTGAAAATCAAGGCTTTTTAAAGCCTAGTTACATTTGCTTCCCTCCAGAGTATTTTTATTCTGAGGACAGTGCTTGAGGTAATTCCAAATGGGAAATAACTACAAGATAGAATAAAAATGAAAAATTACCTTTTAATTATATCTGATCCCCTGTAAATGGATTTTTAACAAGTGGCAGGAAAGATAAGGGTAGAACACATTTTATTAACAGATTAAACACAATAATGATTCCAAACTTCATTTTAAGTGCTACATAAACCTCATGAAATCCTACTTTTCATCACAGAGGGAAGATAGTAGAAAGTTCACCAAAAATCAAGTTGGCAGGCCATATGCAGAGCATTTAAAGGAGCATTATTTCAAAAGTAATAAAGTTTACAGAAAATTTCTATTTCTAGAAATGATGCTGTCCTTCCCAGATTGGAAAACGTGGTCACCTAGAAAACCATTTGTACAAGACTCTCTTAATAACTAAGAAGGTTTTGAAGATTTCCTGAAGGCTGTAGCTTCCATACTTTTTTTTTTTTTTTTCCTTAATTCTTAGCATCAATGGATCACAAATTCTGGTTTATATAGCAGATGCTCAATGATGCTTCATTTCTATCACCAGGGAAGAATATGCTTATGTAGCTTTTATCCCACCAGGAGCTCAGCTCATCTTTATTCTTTGATTTATTTGGTTGGTACCTAAGAAAAATGCAAGTGCTTCTCAGGGTACACAGGTGATTTGATGCTGCACCCTCTGAATTGAGGGAGTCCTGTAGCTCTTTGGAGCTGGTGTAGCATTGCTCATCATTCTGATGGCAGCTGGATCCTCCAAAATCCAGGTTCTCTTTGCCTTTGGTTCTGTGTCACACAGATCTGCACTGTTTTTTCTCAGCTGTGGCTTTGGCCCGTGGCAGCTGGTGGATCTATGAACTCGTGTGCACATTGTACATAACCTTTGTATGCCTATGAAAAGTAGAGTACAATGAGCCTTTTAATGAGTTTTAAGCCTTCACTCATTTTAAAAAGCTCTGCTTAGAAGGATGAAATAATTATATTTTTATTTTTAGGTACTTCCTTTTTAGGTTTTAACACCAAACTACCTTTGTTTTCACCTAGTCTGGCCAAGAAGGTTGCTGAAGTATTTTTGATCAGTCCCTTTGTCCTCCCAATTGCTTTGTATAGGTTTTCCTCTGCATGGCCTTTGGTTAAATTCATGTTCTGTGTGAATTTCTTTTATGAAGAACTGCTGTAGAACTGCAATGAATCTACAACCCAGGACACATCTGTCAAATTAAATGTACTGCCCCTGGTTCAAAATGAACAAAAAAAGCAAACCACAGAAAGCCAAGGGGCAGCTAATTTGTGCAAAGACAATGTCTCCCCTGTTTAAAGAATTCTACTGCATTCTGGCCTGAGCTACAGCTCTGAATTTTTTCTCAACTTCAACAACATTTTCTTACTCTTAAGGATATGTGACTGTGGAAATTGGTCAGCTATGTAGGTTGCAAATACTCACTCAAATCTAAGTTATATTAATGACCTTCTCACAGAATCCAACATGAATGAAAGTAAAAATTATCAGGAGCTGGCAGATGCATATATACAACAGTGAAACTGAAAAGAATAATTATGTTTTCTTGCAGTTCATAGCTATTCTTGAACAATGGAATCATAGAAGAGTTTAGGTTGGAGGGGACTTCTGGAGACCCTGTGGTCCAACCTGCTGTTGAAAGGCCACCAGATGAGGTTACCCAGAGTGCTGCCAAGCCAAGCCTTGACTATCTCCAGTGATAAAAATTCCACAGAGTCTGGCCAACTTATTTCAGTGTTTGTCAAACAAATCAGTTACATGGAGATAGATCAAGTGTGCAGCCTCATATATATTTTTCTGAATACATTAAATTAAATCAGCATGATGTTGTGTTTATAATAAAAGCACTGGAAACAACAACAACAACAAAGTGCTGTGCACTGTGGTTGAAGTTTTCTTTGCTTGTGCTGTGATTAAGATGAAGAATAATGTGTTCTTCATCACATTTGGTCCTGTCAGGGCATTTTTAGGAAGTTATATCTGGTGTCTCATCCAAATTGTAGTCCATGTTGCAGATGAAACATTCTTATCCTAGGTTCTCTGCACATTGAGTCCTTTATCCCTATGACCTCACTTCTCTTCAGCATTTTTATACACCTCACTTTGTGTATAATAAATGTGTGTTTCCTATTCCTGGAATAGGAAAGCAAACATGAAGAGTCTCTGAATTGTCCTGTGGTATTCCTTTGCCTCCTGCACAGACACACACTCTTTAAGATAGTAATGAATTTTACTGTAAGTCTTGAAGATGAACACATTGTACCAAGTCAATATTGAGTGATTATGTTTGTACAAGAGCAGAATTCATACATCTTGTGCTTTTGTTTGCTTGAAAATATTTTAGTTGCTTATTGTTCATCAAATAGACAATTCATAACAAATAATGATGCCTAGTTTAAGTGAAGTCTCAAGCAGTTTCCTCTGATGAAATGGAGCATGTAATGCATTTTTTATTATTATGGATATTCTTTTGTGACTCACTAACTTTTGTGTGGAAACAAACATTTTTCTGCTACTTATCCCAAGAGAAAAATAATGAATCTGAAAATGGTAACACTGCATTTTTATGTGAAAAAAAAAATAAAAAAATAGTTCTATATGTTAGCATTAGATTAATGTTTCATTTCCATTATCTGTTTTAAACTATCCATTCAAAAATGTACCTACCCCTGAATGGTTCTAAAATAAGGGTATCTATTTCACATTTGGACATCTAGAATTAACTGTATAATACAATCATAGATGCAATGTCATAGGTTTAAACTGCCTAGCAGTGGGAATCACACATCTGATTTAAAGAACACACTGGATTCAAATTGCCTACTTAGTCAATGGAAAAAGATAAGCACCTCTGAAAGACAGAACCAGCCCAAGATCTGAACTGACCCCTAAAATTGCCTCTTTGTCACTTTTGGCTATAAAGAGAGATTAAGACAGACATAACTTAATTAACTCAGTCTAAGGGCAAGAAGATTGAATCTGGTCTGGAAAGCACATTCCTGGGGCCCTGATTACAGACACTGACTGTGCAGAATCTCCTATCTCTTCTTTTTATTAAATGGCATAATTCTCGTCACTGCAGAGGGAAAAAGATTTGGAAATATGGCTGAAATTTAGCGTTGCAGTGTTTGCCTGACTCTGTAGGCAGTATGAAGTAATATCTCTGAAAAATTCACTTTATTTATCTTGGTTAATCAAAGAGAAACTCTTTGACACTCTGGATTTCCATCCCCTAGTCAATAAATGGATTAAATCTTAGACAAATTTTGCTAGACCAGTTTTGTACCATTTGAATTGCAAGCACATCTTGTCATCAGCATTTGTTCCTGAAGAACTGATAGGAGCTACAATTACTGGGAGGAAGTTATGCCCACATTTGTGAAACCTTTCTCAACATCTTATTAATTTGGAAGCTTCATGCAAAATGGGAAGAAAGTTACTTAAATGAACAATTGGGAAATAACAGTCACAGCACCAACTCATACTACACACAGCATATAAACTCTGTGACTCAGAAAAGTTGTTTATAAAAAAAACCCGTATCTTATGTGTATGAGGAAAATATGTGTAATCTTGTTCCTCCATCTGCCAGGAGATTTTTCAGTTGATTTTACCCTGTATTAATAAATGTACTGTATCTACTGTGAATGCCAGCACCACTGTAATCACATTTTTTGACTACATTTCACTGAAAATTCCCCAAGGCATCACAGAATGTGGTTAAAATCAATTGAGGTTCTGTTTCACAGTCCCTACATGGGTGAAATTTTTATTGCTTGCAATGTCCCCATTTGGTTAGGTGAGCCTGAGGGGCAAAATTCCAAACTGATATATCTAGATAGTTAAGTAAAAGAGAACAAGAGAGCAAAACACAAGAGCAAGCTCAGGTGGTGACCCCTTGTCTGTGGACACCACATAACTCTTTGCTCAATACTCTGTCTCCTGGAGTTGCAGCTACTTTCTCAGACAGTACTTTGGTGTAATCCCTTTATGTTTGGGCGTGGTGATCTAGGAATTCCTTTCTAACCATGATTATTCTGTCATTCAGGGAATATTTTATTTGAAGCTTTCAAAAACTCATGGACTAGGCCTCACCAGGTTGGACTGTCTCACAGTCCTGTAATGCCACCTGCAGTCTAACTCACAAGCTTTTCTCCCTTTCTCAGGAGGCAAAACACAACCCAGAAGTCACCCTCCAGAAGTGCTCCTCATGTCATTTCAGGCACCTCAAAAGAATTGGAAAACCTGGGGATAAATAACTGCTGTAATTATGTCTCAGGGCCCACCCCACAGGGCCTACAGAAACCAGGGCCTACTGTGGCTGATGGTTGGAGTCAGCAGGTGCCATATGATCTTAGGCAAGGGGTTACCCCCTTAGCAGTCTTTTGTATAGCACTGTTAATATATTAATGATGTCTACACATCACAAATACTAATTTTTAACACTTCAGGTGTTACTTTTACCAAAACTCAATTTGTCTTTTTTTTTTTTTCACCTTAGTTTCCAAATTGTTTTTTGCCTCCCTCTTTTCACGGGGCAGTTTGCTGTAACCAAATTGACCTTTTACTTCATTGTTAATGAAATTGCAGGTATAAATAAGAGTAACTGAACAGCTGATTTGTACTGAACTTTAAATCAAATGCAAGTACAAAAATGTTGATACAAATTGATGAGAAAGCTGTGTGGCTTGTGGAAGTTTACCCATATGCCTATCTTGTTTTAGTATAGCTCATTCATCTTCAAAAATTTACTAGGTCTATACAATTTCAGAGTAATAACAGAAAGGGGAAAAAAAAGGCTCATTTCAGCTGCCTTTCTGATTTTCACTTGTTTAATTTACATGTCACAGAATCACAGAATGTTAGGGATTGGAAGGGACCTAGAAGATCATCTAGTCCAACTTGGATTTCACTCAAAGCTCCTTTTGACAAGCCAAAGGTGAAGGTAAAACAAAGAAAATTCTGGAAAACTGATGGTTGGGTGCTGGTATCAGCTTGTAATATCTTTCACAAAGTGTTTGGTGTTGGAGCACATAGCATAACCTGCTAAGAATTATTGATACAGCTACTGTATAGTCACTTCAGTCTTCACATACAGCCCCTAAAGGAGATTTGCAGTGAAAAATGTTTATACTAAACAATATTATATATAATATAAAACTATCCTTCTGGGGAAACCCCCTGAACTTTCTCTAAAGTTTTGAACTGTTCAGTCACCATGAAATTATTCTGGGCAGCTGGCCAGTTCCAGCACAAACTGTGTGTGCATCAGTAGCAAAGCTTTTAATTTGGGACATGATTGATCTGAGCCTGTTATGAAAACTGTCAGCTAAAATGAAAGAGTTAGAGCATTGCAGTAAATTTTTCATAATCATTTAATTTCGTTGAAATATTTACAGAGCATTTAAGTGATTTTTATATACACTTGCCTCACAAACCATATCAAAACTGCTTCTTTACATTTTGCATGTTACTGGCTATACTTCCATGATCCATGAACAGAGAACAAGACCAAGTTAGGAAGGTTAGATCTTACCCTTTGGCTATGGTTAAGACTGTTTCTCCTTAGCCATGTTCTCAACAAAGTGTCAGTGTCTTAGGAAACAAAATGACTATGTTAAGTTTGACCTTTTGGTTTGCTTTGCTAAGAACATTACTTTTGAGGACATTCTGTCTCTACATGCAAATTGGTGCTATTAAGAGATACTAAGTGATATTAAGAGATACTTACCATCCCAGAAGCCACAAAAGAATTTAGCCAGGCCAGGATGGCAAAACATTGGTGAGCTGTTCCCAGTAGGTTCTTTGGGGCTGGAGATCAAGAGCCACGTAGAGAAAATCAGTCCAGTGTACATGTCCTTACCACTACTACATAAAAAATAAAACTAATAGAAAAAATGGCCTGATATTTTATTTTGGGTTTAGCTGTTACTTGAAACACTCTGGCACCATCATTCCCACATTTCAACATAATGCTGTACCTTAAAAAATATGTGCTTGTTACACATTAAAGGAAGTTGAAAGGTAAAGGTTTTAAGCAACAATACAAAACAGAATGTATGACTTGTGGAGCAACAATTACACCCTAAGTGCAAGGAGAAGAACTCCATGAAGCAAAATGCCTCACACTCCCCAATATATAATATTATCACAGCGTGGGTAATTGGAGATACTCTATAGAACTGCTTTGATTTGAGGTTATTTTAAAGCCTATATTGAATCATTCTCCTGTTTAGACAGGGGTATTGTTGTCCCTTTGATTGCTTTTTGAACTATATGGTTTCATGCTTCCAAGCTCTCCCTCATCTATCTGAAGCCCTGAGACTCCAGCCAACATTGCAAACTATCATATGCTCTCCATTCTGTATACATTGACATCTAGAAAAGGAGCTCAGAGCTGTAAAATACACTGTCCATGCCAAAATCTGAATATTAATGCAACAACTTATTGTTAAAAAGGAAACATCGTAAATTGGAAACTTACTTTTTGGCTTTTTTCCTCTAAAAATTACCTTTCCCAAAGCTTTTCAACAGGCCAGTGTAGCAGCAAAGCCCAGCTCATTTCCTTGTCAGTGAGTGATTTCTTTCTGCAGCACTCTGGCATTTGAAGGGTTCTGTGTTGTCTGAATTTGACATGATGAGGCACTGTCCTCTGGAAACCTCTGTGTACATTCAGAGATTTCCCTGTAAGGATAGCAAACTTTATTCTCACCCTAGAATATTCTTAATTTTATCCTCTCATTCCAGTATTTGGGGTATTCAACTATATTCTTGAAACACTGATTTCAAATAGTTGTATATAAATTCACATCATTTCCCCTTACTTTATTATCATTTATTGTAGATATATTTTTTCAGTCTGTTATTTCCTGTCCCTGTTGCTAAATCTGTAATTTCCTTGCCCAATGTGGTATTTGCTATTCTTCACATTTTCATATCACCCATTGATGTCACAATTTCTTCCTTTTAGGGATCATTAATGAAGCAGTGCAATAGAACTAGACATAATACAGATTTATGCAATATTCCTCTTCTGTTCTGAGTGCTTTACCATTAATCATAAGTCTTTGTTTGTAGCCCTCCAAACAGTTTTCAGTCTACATAACAACTTCTATCCAAGCAAATGTGGATTTATGTTCAGTTTAAGCAATGCAAATGAGAATTAAAACTCCATTTGATTTCCTGGGCCATTGCCACTGGTAAAAATCTATAGCTGATGGCTATACCTGCAAGTGCTGATGGTCAAAATCTGTTTGATAATGTCAGTTTCTAAGCCTGTGCTCACAAGCACATGGGAGAAGAATGATGTCAATAATCTCAATTAGATGCATGCTTATTGAAAGAATATGTAGTGCACAGAACATTCAGAATAAATGTAGAAATTAATTTCACTGATTTTTGACTTATTTTCTTGCAGTGACACCACTGAATGGCTACATAAGGCAGAATTCAGTCATCTTATGTCCATAACATGATTTTTTCATCTTACATCATTAGATTTAGCCATCATAGATCAATGTATCTTCATTTTCTGTACTTAGAAATGTGATATTCCATAGAACAACCATTTGTGGCTACTTAAAAATGCAACTTTTGTTGTGTTTTGATGCAGCTCAGCATCAGAACAGCTAATTGTTATTGCTTGTAATACTCATCTAAGTATAATATTCCTGTTATTTACATGTTCTAAGAGCTGAATTCCTTTCAAAAGTACTCCTTAAAACACAATGTTCTATTTGAATGTCGAATTGCTGTCAGCATGGAGAGGAAGCTGTGCCAGGCAAGAAAAGATCACGAGTGTTTATTTACTTGATAAACGTGTCAGGAATCTGTGAAGAAAACAGAACTAAGCAGATTGACTAGGACACTAATCTGCCTCATATTTTAAAATTAAAATTATTACCAGTCTTCCCAGTTGATGGCTTTCAATTAAAGGCATTGGTGGGTATTTGTCAGAGTCTAGCACGAGCAAACTAAACTCCTGAGTATCAGCTACCCTCTGTAGATCTTTGCTGCCATCTTCTGGTTCTTTATATGGTTGCTGTTATTACTTCGATTTGAAAAACAAAGCTGGGCTATTACAGAGCAACATTTCCCCCTCTGACCGCTTTTCCTTTCTTTGTTCTCAGCTGAAGCAAAGTGAAGCCAATGCAGATACAAAGGAGAAGCTGCCACTACGTCTACGTATCTTTGAGAAGTTCCCAAACAGGCCACAGATGGTGAAAATCTCCAAGCTTCCTTCAGATTTCACAGTTCCAAAAATCAGGTATTGATTTGTCACACAGCAACCCAAATATTTCAGTGTTTTACTTGTGGATTAAGCAGATAGTTCAGACAATCAGAAATGAAACATTAACATTATCATCAAAAGGATGTGACATTTTCACTTTGCCTCATTTTTACTTTGGAAAAGAAATCTTAATTTGTAATATAATTTCTTATATCTCCTCATAATGTATTCATGAAAGCATCTGGACTGACCAGAGCTGACACAAGTACAGGATGATTGAAAAGACTGGTGTTGTTGCTCTACTCCCATTTGGATTTTTGATTCTTGGCTGGCTTAGAAACTAGCAGCCCAATCAATTCTCATGTAGCTTTTTAAAGATAAGGCCAACTGGCAGAAAATCATTAGAGGAGATAGCACAGGCCATCCAGTACCAGTTACTGGGATAACCTTGTCCCCTTTTTGTATTTATTTAGTTACCAATTTCCTGTGAAACTCACCATTGCAAAGGATCAGACCCTCAGTCAGCTACTAGATCAGTCACAGTGCAATTACTCTTGTCATGGCCCCCCAAAAAAGCTAACAGAGAGCTGAAATCAGTGGAAATTCTGTTTAAAAAGCTAACAGAGAGCTGAAATCACTGGAAATTCTGTTTAAAAAGCTAACAGAGAGCTGAAATCACTGGAAATGCTGTTTAAAAAGCTAACAGAGAGCTGAAATCAGTGGAAATTCTGTTTAAAAAGCTAACAGAGAGCTGAAATCAGTGGAAATTCTGTTCAATTTTCTGTTTAGAAGGAATCACTGGAACAGCATAGGCTGGCCAAATAGGTCCTTTGGCCATACCCATTCCAGTGACCCCACCCAGCACATGCTGGGAGAGAGGGTGTCACTGTTCTGGGTCTCCTGAGGTTACCTTTATTTTCATTAACTCTTAGGCAACTGCTTTGATGTGTTTCCATCAGCTGATGAAAGAAATCACTCTGGTTAGAAGGGTCAGGAAAAAACAACCTTCCCTGAAGGAAACAGTGCTAAGTGTTTTGCTTTTGGAATCAAAAGATCATTGGGTTATATACTGGGGGCATTTTTCTCCTACTGGAACAGACTTCAAACTACCACTAGAAAATCATATTTTTACATCTGAAGCTAGTGCAATATGTAGAATGATCTCTCCAGGTAAAAATGTAGCCTATTTACACTGAAAACAGGGCAACTGTACTCCATTTAAAGAGCAGCAAGATGAATGTACATTTGTTTTAAGCAGAACATGGCATATGTGAGGCAGGGAATTGCTGAAGTGCCATTCAGAGCAGTTCTATGAACAGATGTTGTTGGAAATCTTTGCAAAAGGATTTTTCTTGCAGAATGTTGCCATTGGATTCTATCAGGGTTTGATTTCCACTGAAGTAACAACTTGATGTTTAATGAGCTCAGAAGAGCTGACAACTGCAAAAGGCACTTCAAATATTTAGCATTTTAACTGGTAAATACAAAAAAGTTGGGGCTGACTTTAATAAATGAAGTTTTATTTGTTGTTTCAGCACTCTAACCATTTATACACCTACAGACAGACAGTGCAGCTTTGTCTCAGAGTGTATCCACCTGATCACTAATGGGTTGTGACATGCACAAAGAAAATCAAATATTAACTCCTCCTGGGGTTTTAATCCATCAATATCTTCTATTTGCTCACAAGGGAAAGTTTTATGAAGCAGTTTATTGATCGCCAGCAACAAGATACCAGCTGCTTGCTGAGAAGACTTCCTTCAGCATCTTCTTCCTCATGTGACCACTCCAAAAGATCAACAATTGAAGACAACAAATATATTGATCAGAAGGTAAATCAGGAGTGTGTGTCTTTCCTTCAGGATTGTGACAGGCCTGAGATGATTCTGTTTGTCAAACAACACAAAGTGAACACAACTCAGATGACTGAACACAGTCTACATTTAATTTAGCCTAAAAAAAACCCATCACAGCAGATCCTCATTTGGTTTAAATTTTCCAGTCTCCTTTGACTTCAAAATTCAGGATTTAATTGATAATTTTTGTTCAATACCTCAATTTTCCAAGCTGTTTTTTAAAGTAGTGTTGCTGTTAATCACTGAGAAGCTAGTGGAAAATTGAAGTTGGTGTGGATTTTGGTGCCTTGATACTGTTGCAACACTGAGAACACACTTCACTGAAGCAAGCTCTGTGTAATCACTGGAGATGAGAAAAAAAAATAGTTATTTTAATTATTTAGAAGACACAAACCTCTCTGTAGTCCTGAGAATAGCTAGAAAACAGGTGTTGAACAAATATTTTGATACCTATTGTGCTGCTAGTCTCCCAGCTGGAGTGGCATGGATGGTTTGGTTTGAAAAATACCTATAAATAAGAAGAGCATTAGTACACCAGGAAGCAGGGTAGGGGAAAACAATACTCTTCTAATAATGAATGAAAAGAGACCATTTGCAAACTGTTGTTAATTTCCATCCCTATTTCATTGCAAGAAGCCATTCCTGTAGCCAGTGTAATTGGTGGCAGCTGAATGACATGGCCTGAGAGGGAGATCTGTGGTAAAATATTATTTATCAGACAAGGAAGGAATTAATCCTAGATGGACATCACCCATACTGTAAGAAACATCAGAAAAATTAGATTAATTATTAATGAGAAGCCTAGGGTCAGCAGGACTCTGCCAAAAATCACTCCTGATGGCTCTCAGACACTGTTAGCAGAGCACCATGGAATGGAGAGATGAACAGAGACCTTCAGCTTGCCCCAGCCACCCAGCTAAACCCACAGCATGCAGTGCAGAGCTGTGCAGTGATTCAGGAAATCTGTTTACATGAATATAGTTGAGCTTATTAAATTGCAATCTTCATTTCTTCTGCCTGCTGTTCACAGAAGTGAATTGTTATTGGGTTTGAAGGTAGATGAATACATGGCACAGTTTATCCAGTGAGCTACTGCAATCTCAAAAAGAGAATGCTGCATTGTTTTTACATTTTCTCTTCCCTCCAAGAGCAAAAATACATGGTCTGGCTTTCATTTTTTTTGAATTAAGTGCTTGCAAATTGGTTTTGCACTGGTCAGCCTGCTCTGAGCACATGTTTTTTGACTCCCATGCCTCAAGGGTGGAATCAATGATGAATAATATTTCTGATAAATGTAGCTTAAAACAAGGTATTTACACAGTCCTGTCAAGAGGGAGAAAGCACTAGGGAGGATTTTGTGAAAGTAATTACCCTGGTTTTCTATAGTGACAGTTGCCAAGACAACCTCACTTTTGTATGAACAAATCTTCATTAAAATAGCCTTAAAACAAGCTTGGAATGTCTGATTAACTGAAATATAAACTTTACATCCATGTTTTACTTTAAAAAAAGGAAATCTGACCAAACACTTTACTAATCCCAGTGCCTACTCTTGACAGCAGTGCAGTGGCCTCAGAAACTTTTCACATCTGTTTTTTTTTTTGCATTGTAGTTGATGAAAAAAATAGGGTGGAATCAAAAGGAGAGCTTCTGCTGGTAGATTTGACTCTGTCCTTCCTTTGTGGTGCCTGAACTGTGACTAGATGTTCCAGTTTCTCCTGGAATTATACAAGCATTTATGTGCTCCACACCTGCTGAAGCAATATAACTACTTCATACACACATTTCCTTATGGGAAAAGTATCTGAGTAAAGGGTTAAAGAGTGAAAAGAGGGAGTTGTGGTATGAAATGAACACTGTGGATGTCACAGAAGAGGAGTTTTAGAGACAAAGAAGGAATTGTTCTTTTATGCTTTCACATTTGTATAAAAATTACTCCTCAGCTAACCAATATTTCAGTAAATTCTTGGACAGGAGAGCTGGATGAAATATGGAAACATAGCATTTTTGAGTGAGTGGGTGTATGAGAAGAAAAGAATTGGCAGAAAATAAGAACATCTCACTGTGCTGGAGTCTGAGAAAAGTCAGAGCAAGTTTCAGGGGACAAAGATCTTCATAAGCTGTAAGATTTATAACAAATCAGGTGTCCAGTGAAGTTCAGCTGAGCTGCCTGTAGACCACTGGCTTCTTATCTTCCAGAGCAGAATCAGAGGAGCACAGGAACACTCAAAGTGCTTTCCTAAGAGACATACAACTTGTAGAAAACTGTGGTGAGGAGGACTGGCCTGAACTGGTAACTTCTCTTTGGCCACACAACACAGCACAATTAAAGTTCAGAATTGACAGGCTCATGATGTGAGCATCTCCCATTCAATTGGAGCAATATAAACAAACCATCTCCTTTATGCATTTGTGAGATTAATTGGATAGTAGCAAACATATTTTTTTCTGGCCTGTTTATCATCTTATTTCTTCCCTGTTCCCTTTCACATGCAGTTGTGTGTGAAGTCACTCTCCATTCTGCTTTCCTTTAGGAGCAAGATCCATCATTCAGATCCAGCTCAACCTCCCACACCCTATAACCCTCCTATTGATTTCCTACTTGACAGCAGCATACCTGTATGTCAGGAGGTCATGGTCAGAGAGAGAGAGCTGATGCTGGAGGCAGCAGAGCCATTCCCATGGAGGAGGAATATTAAGCAGCAGCCTCAGCCTGGATTCAGTGTCCTTTGCCAAGTGGGGTTGTGGAGGTGATATGCTCATGATGAAGTGTGGGGCCTCACAGGAGGGCAGCTGAGCCTCACACCTGCTTCTTGCAGCCTATTTGCCTTCATTCCCAGACAGGATCCTGCTGCTAGCCATTAAAGTTAGATGGGATGGAACACAGTAATCAACCCAGTTATAAACCTCATCCTGGAAGGGCCTCCCTACTTCCTTGGAGCTCAACACTGGGTGGTTTATCTCCAAGTCATTATCTCTCAACACCTCAGGGGAAGTTTATGATTTTCTCTGTTTACAATTTCACACACAAATTCAGCACCCAAGGTGGCCCACAGCTCAGAATGCACGTTTGGTTAACATCACAGATGCTCCATTTGTGAGCTCCTCAGAGGAGCTCCCCAGCCTTGATAAGCTGCTGCTGTGTAATCTGGCATTTTGTTCCAGCCTGCCTCTGGCTGATCTGTGCTCAGCTCCTTCCATTAATGAGTCTGTTTCTTGTCAAAAGAACCACATCTAGTCTTCTGAAAGGGCTTTTCCTAGCAGAAAGTGTTTGCCATCATCAAAGTTGATATTCAAAAACTCTATTTGTTTCTTTTACCTTCTAAGAACTAAGGGTAGAATATTTATTCTCTTTATTCTATTTATTTTCATTTGCAAAATTCCTACTTTTTATTGTAACCAACTTACATCTCAAGTTATCCAACCCATTCTGAACTTTATTTGGAGCATTCTTTTGTGTGGAATTTTTGGCACAAAAAGTACAATAGCTTCTGGTGCATTCCTGATTAATCTTTCCTCTAAGTAACTGGAAAGAAGAATTTTATTACATTATATATATATTACATTATATATATTACATTTTGAATAATTCAGAAACTAATACAGTGTATTTGCACATGAATTCCAAGTAGAAAAGCTTATTTTTTAAAAAACATTAATAAATACATTTTTTTTCTGAAGTAATTCTTGCAGAACATTGTGGATAAGTAACAACAAATTCATTCAATCTTTATGTGCATCTCCCTTTAGTGAATATCTGAGCAGAACTTAGATAATATTAATTAAACACAGCCAAGTGCCTCAGTCTTACCTATTTTTGTCATTCACAGGCCAAAGTCTCTGGCTGTAACATTCAGAAAAGTCATTAAAACAATCTCCCTGCTGGAATGAGAATGGTTATGAATCCAGCATTTTCTTGCTCATTACAGTCTTGATTTTCAAAGATTATTTTTGTCCCATGTCTGTTCTCATCAGGCCTAATTAAATTAATATATGTAAATGCAGCCATGAATTTCAGATTTTCTGATATTTTCTATTCTGCATTTTTAAAGATTTGGTTTTTTTTTTTTTTCAGATTCACAGGACTCATTCACAAAAAAATTAATACAGCCATGATCCCTTTGCTCCAGCAAAGGGAATTACATCCAAACACCCCCAGTTCCCTCCTCTACTCCTCAGGAGACTTGTTCTTGACTCTTACTCACAGGACAACCTTGCCAAGGGTCAGATTTCCATTTGGAAGTCCAAATGGAAACAGTTATTTCTGCTTTGAGATAAGGAAATGGATTTAGGTGATCACTAGAGTTAAGAAGTTGTGTTAGAAAAATATACTTCAAATATAGAAAAATACATTTTTTCCCCCATTGTCAACCAACCATTTAAATATCATTATTTCGACAGTCATTAGCTGTCACCTACCAACGTTATCCACTTGTCCTGCTTTTCTCTTCATCTTATGCCAATGATTTTCTTTTTCTCCACTGTTTTTCAAGACACTGGTCAATAAATTCTTTTTAGAACGTCTGCAGTACCTTTCCAAAGCAGCGGGTGGCACTTGCAGAGCAACAATGCTCTGTGACTGAGCTCCTTTACAGCAGTTGACACTGCTTTAGCCCTTTGTCCTTCCCAAGCTGGGACAAAGGGGGTCTCCTAGGACCCAGCACTCAGGTGGAGTGCACACTGAGTCTCCAAATGCTTGAAGCCTGCCCTGCCAACAGCAGCAGAAGAGGTGGATTCACTCCTGGATCTCCTCATTCCCTCTCTGCAGCCACACCTGTGTAAATAAACCCAAAGCAATGTGGGATGCAAGACCTGGGCTTGATTCATGGCTTCTTAGGAGCACATGCTTTCCACCTAACAACTTTTCATCTAGGAAATATTAGCAGTCATTTTCTGACCTGTGCCAGATGTTCCTCACAGATTAGGCTGCAGGAGCCCTTGGAAGTGCATTGTGGAAAACATATTTAACACTAATCAAATGCTGTTAGGTGATTTCAGGACAGTGTCTTGTGCTGAAAAAAACAAAACACCCAATGTTTTCTAGCAGAAAGCTCTGTGGCACTGTTGTTTCTGCAGTGAGAGAGCTCAGAACAAAGTAAATAAATAAATAAGATCTAATAAAGCTACACTGAGGGTGTCCTCACAGTACATGACAATCTGTAATAAGAAAACCCAGCAGGCTAAACAGAGATGCCCTGAAATAAACTCAGTAAGCAAACTCTGCTTCTTTAATTCTACATCATCTGATGGAGTGATGTCTGTTGTACATTAACACTGCTAATAATTTCCTCTGCAATATTCAGGAGCTCTGCAGGTATCCCAAGTTTTAATTGCCAGCCTCCTCCTCCAGCAGCATGCAGCAGCTAGGCATTATGAAACAAAATATTGATTGTCACCCTCATCTTCCATTCCTCCAGTTCCATTGCATGTGCTGGGTGTGCTGGGCACTTTTGGAAAATTAAATGGGAGGCAGTTTGGTTTCTTTGCCCACTAAAGAAGAAGGACATATATTTTAAATATCTACAGTGGTGTTTGATTTTCCTCAGAAGGAGATTGCTCTTTGACTCACAGCTGACTTTTAAATACATTAAATGGATTTGTTGTGCCTATCTAAAAATATTCTTATAGAAACCTAGCAATGTCTGGTTGGAAGGGGCTTCCAGAGCTCACCCAGTCCAAGACATGTCAACTAGAGCAGGGTGCTCAGAGCCTCCTCAAGCCCCCCTGGGATGGCTCCAGGGATGGAGTCTCAAATATCTCCCTGGGCAACCTGCTCCAGTGGCCACCACTCTGCTGGGAAAGAACTTCTGCCTTTAAATATAAGATAAATTCACCAGAGTTCTAATGAAGCAAGGACTCTTAAACCCTAAAGAACTTTAATAAGCAGAACACTTTTTTTTCCCCCTGATGTTTGATGGAATTGCAATTACTCCAAAGCAATTACTTAGAACAGGAAAAAACAACTGTAACAAAACAGCTGGTTTTCCACTTTCATTATTCCCATCAGTTTGATGTTCCTCGCTGAGCCTCAAAAAATTTATTAGCTCACACCTTACCAAAGGATAGATACTGCTGTGGTTTGGAGGTTTCCTTCTGCAGTCTTGATAAGGGGGAAAGTTAATTCATTTCACTGATATTAGAAAAACAAACACTAAAAAGATGAAGAGTTGCCCTTGCTTTCAGCACTGGCAGTTATATCTAAATCCACTGCAAAGGAGTTCAGACCTACACAAATATCTTTCAATATATGAAATATTTCCCTTTATTAGGGAAATAGGGAAGAGATTGTGTCTTGCTGTTACAGGCATGGCTTAAAAACCAGTAGCCATTTTATTAAGGACAGCCTTAATATTGTTATTATTTATAATGTTTTTGATAAAAAAGCATTTTTTTTTAATTAAAAAAAATAAAATATGTCTAGACTTCTCTTTTTCTCTGAAGTAAGACATCTTATTGTAAATCAATCTGAGTCTTGAAAGACCTTTGAACAAAAATCTTTGGATTTGAGAAAGCATTTGAGAAATTGATTACTTACAAGTCCAGGTCAAACACAGGTCAGTGAAATTAAACTAATATTGATAATAAAGATTCCATTGCAAATCAATAAAAAACAGGACACACATTGCTAGGAGCTCCAAAAACCTCTCTCAATCTTTGCTTCAAAATAAATATCTGCAGCCAGTTGGCAGAGTTTTGCAGGGTGCCAGAGGCTTTCTCATCATCACAGGTGCAGTTCCTCAGCTAAGTTCTGCTGTGATTTCTTCCTTGATTGGCCACATTTGTTAACCACTTGCTTTGGGATTAACTGCTTGGTTTTTCACCTCAGTCCTTGCATTCCATGGTCAGGATGCAGACTATGCCTAAAAACACAGAATGGCAGGGGTTGGAAGGGAGCTAGAAGATCATCCAGTCCAACCCCCCTGCCTGAGCAGGGGCACCTAGACTCAGTCACCCAACTCTGCTCATCACCAGAGGCAAACACATTTTGCTCACCATATTTTTTCCTCTTTATCAGAGATATCTTTTCATTTTTTTTAGTCACTGAAATCATCCATCTAAGCTTCCTTAGCTGGCCCTTTACTCAAGGCATCTTCAGAGTATGATCTAGACAGAGCAGCAAGGATTAAGACAAAGGTGTGACTTGGCTAGGTAGAGAAGAAATCTGTGTTTGTGCTAGTCACCCAAGCTACCTGCTGCTTTCTAGGCAGAACTAGCTAGGGATTGGGATAGGGAGGTGTTTAACTTTGCACACCCTCAGCATCATCATGTTTCATTTGTCTGTCACATGCTCTCTTTGGTGGCAATTAAAAAGTCCACTTTTTTTTTTCTGATTTTATAGCTCCGTAAATCTGTTTTCAGCATCAGAGCAAGAAACCTCCTGGAAAAAGAGACAGCAATCAATAAAATTCTAAGGTAAGTCAGCAGTGATTTCATTCTGTTTTGACTGATTTTTCCTAACCTTGTTTTTCAGGAATGTTACTCTAATATTTATGCTAATATATCCCTCTGTAGTACATCTACTGCTTTCATCATCAAAGGCAAATTGCTCTTTTTCCCTGGCTGTATTATATGCTTGAACAGCAACAAGAGAGAGATTGTTCTTCTTTAATATGGATCTGAATTCTGTGTCATGCAGCAAGTTCATGTTTCAGCTCTTTTCACTTCTTCCTTCTAAATGAACCACAAAATGGCTCTTAATAAGCAGTGTTAGTTTGCCTGAAGAATTCAGTTCTGTGCACATAAACATCCCCAGAGGTCATACCCTAGAAATCCTAGAGCACAGCTAATCATATTCCAAGTGGGGAGTGTACAATGAAGGGGATTTCAGAACTGACTTCTGTAGAAGGATTTCCTGAATGGCAAAAAAATAACTCATTTCAATATAATATATAAATAAATATATATATTTTAAATATAAATATAAAGCACGTACACTGTGCCCTAAGTAAATAATGCAAACCTAAGTCTCCAAGTCTAAAGTTATCATAAAGTTGCTGCAGTTTCTCAAGTCACTATTGATTTTACTTTAGAATGACTTCTATCCCTGATAGCAGGTGCATTAGGAATGCCAAGAATTTCTAGCTCATCTTCCTTTTTGGTATCTTATTTTGATCATTTTCCTTTTGATATTTGATTTATTATCCTTTTTTGATCATTTCTTCATCACCAAAGCAGGTGCATCTCCAGAATATTGGGAATGAGTGGCCCCAGGTAAATATAAAGAGGAATAACTGAAGTGAGGAGGGCAGCTGTGGGATTAGATGAAGTGTGGCAGTGTTTTCAGAGGAGCAGTGCAGGAGGAATTCACTGATTGCTGAATTGTGAAGTTTCCTGAAAAGTGCCTAGTAATTATATGCCATTTGAGAAATATTACAGCTCTGGTTCCTTTTTAATACTTTATAAAAATACAGCACAGAGAGAAGTCTAGAAATTAAGGGGGAACTTTGTCTTTAAAGACATGGTAATGAAAACATAAACAATTATTAACTGAAATGAATGCTCTTTGTCAAAGTATATTGAGAAATGTCACTACAAGACCAGAATGATTCCATTGTAACAAATCCTAGGGGTCTATTTGTAAGCATTTATTTCAGCTATTTGAATGTACCTTCATTTTACAGGCACTGCTGTTGCAGACACATAAATACAAGTCTCTTTGTCCTAATCAAAACAACTTGTGAAAATATGGTTTGAGATAAAAGCCTCATAGCAGTTTTTCAGTAAAATATTTGTCATGATATTCTGGTTTATATTACAACTATTAACTGTTACTGACACCTCTAGGGTTACTTAAATGTTTGTTTGGCATGTTTCTCATACTGCACCACAGGAGAAATAAATAGACAAAAAGAACACCTTATTCTTTCTATTTTATTTTATCCTACAACTGTGGCATCTGTAGGGCACTATTCTTTCTTACCTAGAAGAAATATTGAAGACCTGCAAATAGAAAAATCAGAATTTCTGATTCATCAGCATGGAACTTTATCCCTTTCAGAAGTCTGAAGCAGAGCAGGAGGACAATCCAAGCAAACTGGACTTCACTGTGACAATAGAAGAAATGATACTTATGCCAAGAACAATAAGAAATAAGGAATGTAGATCCTGAAAAGATTCTTCCTGCTATATTTGTAATTTTTGTGTACCTGAATTAAGGAGCATTTCTCTAAAGCAATCCACAGTGAAGCTGCCTAAGGGCAACTTCAGCTTGATCAAACTGCTGTCCTTAAGTCCACCTCTTACCTTTTCCCTCCTAGTTTTTAAACCTTGTCAAATTAGATTTCAATCAAATTCTGAATGTTTCAATATAACCAACCACACAGAAGGAATATGGATTACACACAGGTAATGTCTGTCTTGTGCATCTTCCTCTATCCACATTTTATTTTGCCTTTATATAATGAACTGCAACTTGATGTCCTCTTTCCCAAGAGAAGGAAAAAGGGCATATTTATGCCCTACATATATATAAAAATATATAAGTATATATATAAAAATATATCCTTAATTATATATGTATATTTTACATATAATAGATATCTAATTATCCTTTATATATAAAAATGAACCCATATTTAAGCCCTTGACCACTCAGATAATTCATACATTCAGTTTTTTGGTGTCTCTCCTGCTCATCTGTAAATTCAGCAAAGGAAGATCTTGGACCTGAGGGAATTCACTGGACCTGAGGGAATAACATGGCTCATGCTGAGCTCTCAGCTTCATAAAATGCTAATTGAGTGAAGTTCATTTGTTGTGTCTTTGAAACTGAGACTGCCATGGGAAAAGAAAAAAAGAATTGCTTGAATTAAGTTTTTTAGTTCTGCTCATTTGCCAGCATTCTGGAAGATAATTCAGGCTGTGTTCACACAAGTATTTCTGCAAAATACACTGGGTTTTTTGTCCTCTGGATATTAGAATGAGCAAGTAACAAGATTCTCTGTGCTTCCAGGAAAGTTTTCAAATTAATCTGTGAATAATTTCTCTCTGTATACAGCAGCTCTCATAAGAGAATGAGTGAACATTTATTTTCTCAGATTAACAGAAGACATATTGTTCAGAAGGAAACTTTGGAGGCCAAGGTGTGTTTCTGGTTTAATGCTCCACCCAACCAGGATGAAAATGCAGATTAAATAGGGTAATGCAGATTAAAAGGGGGAACTTTCATGACCACTAGCATTGTTTTTGTGGGACACCAACTTGCCAGGTGCCAGCTGGGTGAACATGAGTGTGCCCAGTTGGCCAAGGAAACCACCAGCATCCTGGCCTGGATCAGAAACTCTTCTCCCAACAGGCAAAAAGACCAAAGGAAACAACCTCTAGTGCCAGGGGATGTTTAGATTGGAGATGAGGGAAAAATTCTTCACCAAAAGGTTTGTCAAGCCCTGGAACAGGCTGCCCTGGGAAGTGGTGGAGTCATGGAAGACCATGACCATGGTAAGACCATGGAAGGCATGTCTTGAGTATCTTTTATTAGAAATTTGGCTGTATTAAATGGCTAAATTGTATTAGTCTGTTCTAAATCACTTAAAACAAGTTTCTCTGCCTATATTTTATGCTTTGTCTCTTGATTTCTTTCTTCACAACTGTGATACACAGCAGTAGTGTAGCTGTGGAGAAAATGCATTTTTCTTGCTGTTCAGATATTTCCTTCTTGAATTCAATTTAGGAAATACAATAAAATAAAACAGAAAACATTAGAATATCAGTTGGATTAACCATGAATGTTAGGGTGATAACTGAAGTGTACCACACAGGGGAGACTTCAGTGTGAGCACATTTTAGGGAGGGAAAACAACACTGAGGAGTAATCTATGGAGTTGCTGCAGTCACTTCAAAACTAGTCACTCATTGAAGTAATACAGAAAACCAAGAAATCTATGTTCTATTGGAATGTGAGAAGATGAGTGAACACTTGTTGCAGAAAGGATGCCTCCCTAAAAAATCCAAGTGTGCCCTGTGCAGGAGACCTCAGAACATTCATTCAAGGTATAGTATTTTGAAGTATTGTTCAAATAATTACTCATTTTTCTGTTAAAGAGTGGTGCTTGAACACTCTGTTCACCCCTTCTGTTTCAGGGGCTCCAAAACATGAAATAACTGGAAGAACTTCCTAATTGCTCACAGGTAATGCAAAATACCTGGTATCCCAGGGTCATGTTGTTCTGCATGGTCTTTGTGATAACCTGACAAATCCCACTGTCTTTTCCAGGGTATTTAATTCCATTTGGAGCTTTGTTTGCAGCTGCTGGACTGGGTTCAGAGTTCTGCCAGGTGAGTGCAAAGGCCAGAAGCATATTTCTTCTCTTTCTCCTTTGTTTCATCATTCCTCCTGAAGTGAACATGGATTTATATCATAGACAGCTAGTCTAGGAAGATGGAAAGGGTAATTTCAGCTAAAAAAAAAAAGAGATAATTTTGTTTGAAGAAAAGTCAAAAGATTTTGACCAGCTACTAGTGAAGATGTATTGAGTCATGAAAACACATTGGGTTTTTTTCACTCCAATTTGCAAACCACATAGATTTTTAGCTTAATGGCACCTGCCTTCTTTTTCAAAAGCCCCCAGTGACCTGACTCTGTGTGTCAGTTGTTGAAAGGCACTGGGTATAAATTCTAAATATGGATTTAGGAATGTACCTGAGGCAGAGATCATAGCTAATCCTGACAGTCTTTCTGCAGGTGTTACTCTTTATGCATGCCCACACTGTAGAGTGTATTTTATAACACCATTAATAATCAAATAAGCCATTTAGTTCATTAGCCAGGCAAAGAATTTATTATGTTCTCTTTTATTATGGACACTGTTTATGTAACTTGCAATTCAAATAACCTGTGTACTAGGACATGAAAAGTTTTTGTGCAAGCCACTTTTTATGTCAAGAAAACAATTTCTAGCTGTTAAAAGCAGAGCACAAGAATTTCTATTTGAAGGAAATAAAATATGAATTGCCCTCTTTGTCACAGCAAGAAGCTTCTATACAGAAGTCAGGCCCCAGAACTTGCCATTGTCACTGCTAGGAAAATCTGTATTTTGATTTTAATAATTATTATATTTTG
>JAOEGS010018245.1:29937-42239 GCA_025447755.1 Corythornis vintsioides | reverse complement strand
ATTCCCACATCGACTCTGGATGAAGACATTATCATGGTCTTCTTTTGTCGAGTGAATACCATACTGACCAGTCAGCATCACGTTTAACTGGATGGGCTGCCTTTTTTTTTTTTTTTTTTTTTTTTAACTCCCTTCTGCACTTGCCAGCAGCAAAGGCAGTGAGGTGGCTGCTTTCTCTGTGCACAGCAGTGAGTATCTGGTGTCCAGGCAGCCACGTGTGAATCCCCCTCCGGCAAGTCTAAACCCCCTGTAAACAATTAACCCTCTCAGCTCTACCTTCATGGAGCGATCTCCACTGTTCTAGGCTAAATCCCTGAGTAAAGAAAGCCTGTAACCTGTTAGATAAATAGAAAAAGAGGAAAAAAAACCCCGCAAATATCTGAAGTGAGAGCTTTCTCTGTGCAGAGGAGTGAATATCTGGTGTCCGGATATATGATCTTAGTTAATATGTAACAGAATAGAGCTGCCGTAGATTTTTTTATTGTTAGCTCAAGGCCATGGATGTGAAGACTTTGAGGGAACGTGTTGCTTTATCCAATCACAGTGATTCAAAACATAAACAGTTGCAATGATTAAAAGATCATACTCAGCGAATTGAAGTGCAAACTAATCCTTTTAATTCATGGCTCAAATCTATTTTTGGTAGTCTTAGTCCCGGGAGCTACTTGTAAAGGTATAGGAGGAGTGGGAGTGACCACAGTAGCTGCTGGTGCAGCTGCTAGTTGTGCTACTGGAGTTGGAACAGTTTCAGTACTTGCTGTGGGAGCTGAAGCAGCAGCAGTGCTTGTTTTGACAGAGGTAAGCAGAAGGGCTTGTGGGGGGTGCCTGTGGAGCCTGAGAAGATGTGGTGCTTATGTCAGGATCTGTCACAGCAGCAGCAGGGCTGGCTGGGGGGCCTGCAGAGTTTGAGAAGCTGTGGTGGGAGCTGGATTAGCAGCAGGGCTCGTTGGGGGGCAGCCTGAGGGGCCTGAGAAACCGCAGTGGGAGCTGATGCAACTGCAGGGCTTGTTGGGGGGGCAGCCTGCTGAACCATGGCAGTGCGTTTCCCATGTGCCATTGGAGTGTATCACAGAAACTCACCAGGAAGCAGCATGCAATCTACGTTTCTTGGTGGCTGCCTGACCTGTGTTACTGCACTGATGGCTAAACAGATGCTACACACTAAAAACATTACTGAATAGCAATATTATGATATTTTGGTAATAATAATGGCCAGAAAAGTAATAACAGAGGTTTAAAATCCGGTGGAGACAGATCAGCATAGGGGGAGCAGTAAAATTTCCTGAAACAAAACCAAAAATATTCTTAGTAATTAAGTCCACTGTGTAGTACAGAGACAGAAGCCTCTACCCTTTTCAGCACAACATAAATCAAAGACAAACACTCCAAGAAACCAGTGGCTCTTGCCCTGTGCCAATAACCGACAACTTTCAAATAAATAGTGAGAACAAACAAGATATAAGGTAATGCGTACGGTACATAAGGGAGCAGCACAGCATTTAACTCAGAAAGGAGTACTAGAAAGATACAAACCAATGCGCCGCCAAAAACGGCCACATTTTAGTCAGTCTTAGTTTCATTTTCCTAAAGATGCTCAGGAAAAAATTATACTCTGAGTGAACTGGAATTTGAACTATTCAAGCATTATTATATATTATTATTATATCAAAGCTCTGATCAAGCCACACATTGGGTATCAATTAAATCTGTCATGGTTTAGGGTCAGGGCTGCCCACACCGATAACAGACGCTCTCTTTTAACCCCCCTTTCTCCCCAAAAGGGAGAAGGAATAATGGAGAGAGACTTAGTGATTAGAAAAGGAAACTGGAACAATTTAATGAAAATGGAAAATAATAATAATGAAATATATACAAATATGTACAAAACCAGTACCGAACCCAACCCCCCTGATGGTGATTACATCATCGTCACTAATGCTATGGAGTTAGCACAGGGAGAGTCTCAGAATGGGCCTCACAGCAGCCGAGATCTGTGTTCTGGAGTTGGATCCTGGCACTGGGTTCAGGAACACACCAATTGGGATCAAAGGCAGTATAGAACAAATCCTCCTTGGTGCTCTGAGGGGGAGAACCCCCTCAAGAGAGGAAGAACAAGAGCCAGAGAGACCAAAAGCGAGTCCCAGAGAAGACCCTCCAGACCCCCGAGCTTTATATACTGGATATGAGGCATATGGGATGGAATAACTCATTGGTCAGTTTGGGGTCATCTGTCCTGTCCACTTCTCCCCACAGGTGCGGTCTGTTACTTTTCTGCACTGCTCGAAACACAAGTTCTAGCAGTGGCCTTGGTATCCTTGGTAGTAAACAAGGTGTTATCACTGCTGGAATCAGACACTGTCTGCAAAACATGCTGCTAACTTGAGAAAGTGCAGTTGGTTAGAAAACCTGAGTGGAAAAGTAAAATCACTGAACAGAATTTGTTTGGTTCTTACTCAAACCAGGACAACCTCACCTACTGCTTTCAATTTATTGACAGCACAAAGAACTTGGGACCTGTGCTCTTTACTTTAGGCTACAGGAGAGGTTGTTTGAAAAAAAAGGCCATTTTTTCCCTCAGAAAAATTGGCCCAAAAAGCACAAATGTCTCAGGATAGCTTCCTTTCAAGGGGTAGTGATTCCCTTTTAAGAAAAACCCTTTACTTTTTTTTGCTTGCCTGCGTGAGGCAGGGATGGGCCAGTCAAGGTCGGGGGCGGGGATGGCATGGGACAAGCCTGGACATGCACACAGACAGAAACGGAAGAGGAGTGGTTTCTGGGAAGCTCCCTCTCTCTACTTTTCAGTGTGAACCCAGGAGGAAGGAATCTGCCTTTTGTCTGAGCTAGTTTTCATCTTTCCAGAATGGATTTTCTCTGACCCGCTCTTCATCACCAGGATTTCCCGGAGCACCTCTGCCAGCTGCGTATTTTGTGGGTTCGTCTGACACTTTGGTCCCCTGGGACCCTGTTCTTCTTAAAAATAGGAGTGGGGATCAAAGAAGTTGACTCCAAAGTTAATTGCCTACTTCACAGCACTGCTGAAAATACCACATCAACTGGAATGTACTCTGATTCCTAGGTGTAGCTCATATATTTGGCTGACATCGATCTAACCATTCAGAATCAATTAAAAAATGTAACCATCATGAATTACCACTGATTTTTTTAAATGTTCAGTTGTTCCCACATGAATGTGAAAAATAATTTCTTCCTTATGTAGAGAGTTTTTCTATGGGACATTCCCAACATAATGGGGCTTTTTCTAGCAGTCTGAGGAGAGGGCTTCTTTAGTTCAATTTTCAATTTAGTTCAATTAAAAAATGCAATTATTTGCTCACAAGACTTCCAATCTTTCATAATAGGCCTTCTTTTATTTTATTTTTTTTTCTAATGGTATTTTAATCCTTTATTCCCAGAGTCAGTGTTTGTAGACTGAGACTCCCTGGGTGTTATTTTTTTGCATAGTTTGTGACTTTTCATAGGACTTCATGAGGTATCAGTACATAGTTTTTTCTCTGTTGTTTGAAACTTCAGTGCATCCTATTTTGCCACCCATACTCCTGTTTTTTCCTCTTGCACCAGCTGTCACTTCCTGACTGCCAGGGACATTTCTTCCTTCTGAGCAAAGTGTATCTGTAGCAGCTTGGGGGGAAAAAAAAACCCAAACCAACAAACTGCTGACAGGCCTTCAGCAGTTTTTGCCCCACTCATGAATTTACAAAGTATCTGGATTAGATGGCAAAGGCAATCATGGCAAGTAAGAGCACTTAAGAAATGTAGTGGGTTTTTTTTTGTCTCCAAAATGTATCATCTCACTTTAGCAGTGTCTTTTGTTTGGTTACACATTGCACTGTGTACCCAAAACACATCTCTGTGTCTTGGAGGGTGTTACTTTGTCTTTTCTCAGAGGACTGTACTATTGTCAAGGAACTTTGAGGTCCTTTATTTCAAATTTCCAAGCTTTTTCTGTAACTCTTTTAAAAACCATTTTGCATATTATCAAGCTATCATAGTTAATGTAATTCTGTCCTCCCAATTAGACAGTAGCATTTCTAAATGTCAGTGAATATCTGAATTATAGTAAATAAACTGCTATTACTAACGGCCTCCAAGACTTCCTATTTAACTTCCCTTCTTTCTTCTGGCTTACTTTATTGAGTCTTGAATAAAGATCATGAGGCATCATTTCCTGTGTACCTCCATTTTCTGATACTGTAACGTGATTTACAGTCAGTTGTACCAAGGCATTCTATGAAGACTGCACTGAATCAGAGCAATCATCTGAGCAGACCTTATGATGGGTAAGTGATTTTCTTTCGTCAGTAATACTGCCCTGTTCTTCAGTCTGATTCAGGGAGAGTTTTTGAGAAGAACTGTACACTACAACTTGTCTCAGTGACTGCTAGAGAAGTGGAAATACATATGAAATGATACATGGCTTACTTAAGTTTGAAAGATCACAGAAAATCATAGCAGAGGATTTTGTAATAGTTTAGAACTTATGCTTACACTTCCCTTGCAAACAGATGTTCTGATCACAGGAAGACACTACATGTGTTACTGGCTTTAGCAGACAGAGAAAAGAAGTAGAAGAGACACACAGCGGAAGCTTCAATTCTCCATTACTTTGCTTCAGGATGGCTTCATTCAAATGTTGAATCCTCTTTTATTTTATGTCAGCACTGCTCCACACATCTGTTACATGTTTCAAGCTCTAGACCTTCTCCATTTCCTTTGCAGTCTATTGTTCAGTCTGGATGGTCACTTTTTTTTTTTTTTTGGCTATAGCTCCATCGCTTTTCTTCTTCTGAATTAAAGACTTATCAGAATATACATCATGAACCACTTCGATTTCAGAGTGAAAATGTGGATATGTCGTTTCATAGTAACATTTATTTATGTTTTCTCATCACTAAAACAAAACATGACATCCCATTTCAAATGATAAGAAAAAGAACCCAACACTTTTATAAAGTTAGCCAGTGTGTAGACTTTCTTATTATACAAAACAAAAAGGTAGGAACATGTTACAAAATGACCATCAAACTAATCAATGTGAATAGTGCAAAGAATTAAAATTCCAAATGTAAGAGACAGAGGGAGGGAGGGTATGACAGATGAGAGGAAGGATGGATGGATGAACAAAACAGGAAAGCTAGGAACAGCTATTCCTGTTACCACACAAAAGTTTGGATCTCAGACAGCTCATGTTGCAGATTAAAATTTAGTGGAAGAAGAGGGCAGGTATTTTATCCTTAAGTGATATCTGTGTGCTGGTAATTCTAGTACTGCCCAGTTCTGGAGATGAATACAGCTATAAACATGAGTTGCTAAGAGTCACTGAAAGGAATTTTTCACTCTTTAGAACAGGGCTTGACTAATTTGTGTGCATTGAAAGGACAAAGAAATTACTGAGAATTTCATACAAGCAACAAGGTAAGCACTTCCAGTCTGAACTTCATATGGCTCTTCCTCTTGCTTTGATGCTCTTCAGCATGCAATTCCTCTCTGTCCTGGGAAGTGAATAATCAAGGTGGAGTTCTAGCAGCTAAGTCACATGGACAGGCAGACTAACAAGTCTTGGATATCCTGTGAAGTAAATATGTCAGCCAGCAGCCCACCAGAAAAATGCAAATTATTTCTGCAATGTTTCTTATTATACTGCTACAATGAAGAACCTAAAATCTCCTTCATGGATGACTGAACTTGAGTCTAAATAAAATAAGGGACAAAAAAACCCATCAGTCATTTACAGTATTTCTCAGCTGAATTTGCTCTTTTTCTTTAGCTAGTAGAGTGTCCATAGTTAACATATGTAAAATACATTAACTAAAATAAGCTCAGCTCCGTGGAGATGTTGTTTACATCTACCCTCTGTGATCAAAGAATGTTTGGGTTTTTTTCCTAGGCAAAATTCCCTGCAATACCTCGTCTCACCATGGTACAAAAATGAAACAAAACCATAATAAGAAACAGAGATCTGAAATTGGGAATAGCTTTGGGGAGTAAATGTATGCTTATCTTGAAGGCACATTTCCTACATGGAGTGTTTGAGTATTACAAAACATTCCAGTAAGCCAAAGGACAGTGATTATATCTTTCTCAAAAGTATTAAACTGAACATATTAAAAATATTTTTCCCCCAAGATAAAAAAAACCCAAACAAACATCCTCACTACAGGCATAGCTTATATCTAAATCATTTCTACTACTCTAAAATTGGCAAAACTCTGTGCTCATTTCCTCAGTCCCATCAACAGTCTGTAAAACACTACCTGTACCTCTATGGATGAAGAGTTTATGGTTCACATACATAAAGCTCATATGTCACAGCATCTAACATTGGTAAATTGTCACTGTTTAATCAAGCAAGGACATCAGAAGCCTCTAAAAGGGCACTTAGGATCCTTGTGTTCAAATGTTCAAGGCTCATAATGGTGCTGGACTGAAAAAAGAATTAAGTGGTGACAACTCCTCATTTCAACAATCAGTTTTCTAAAGATTTTGGCTGATAGTGGTCATTTGAAAATCTAATTACTGTATTGCTTCATTAGGAAATAACATCTTCTGAAACTCTGGACAAGGTATTAATCACTCCTGAAAAATTCAGTGGCAGGTACATCAGAAAAATACTCTCTGCAGATTAGAATGGATTAAAATGGCTTATTTTTATAAACTAGAACACTTTTCTGGTTTTGCCTGTGTAACTCCATGAGGATTCGAAGGGATACATCTATCATAAAATCAGTAGATTGAATGATGTAAGAGAGATCAGAGTCAGGACCATACTCTTTCCTTCATTCATTAACTCTGAATAAAATTAAAAAAAAAATCAGTGATGAAGAGGTAGAGAAATTAAGTAAATCCATAAACCTCCAATGTTCATATTTCACTTTTCAGGACATGAAATATTCTGTGGCTGAAGTATGATAGAGACTAAATATATTAAGAAGTCAACAGAGATGGAAAATTATGTTCCTTTGATTTTCTCCTCTCTTTAATTTTATTTGGTCTTACTTATTTGTGTTTTCAAGGGCTGGGGGGCAAGAGGCAAAAATTCAGACACTGAGCCTGGAGATCAGAGGTGGAAAACTTCCAACTGTTTGTTTCACAAAACATTCTCACACTTTCTCAGCAAATCTCAGCTCTCCTTCAGCTTGGTTTTGTTGGATTTCTTGCTGGTCCTTTTCAAAAACTGTACACTAAGGGCTGCAGTGAAAAACAGGGAAAACACACAGAAGTTCTTTGAATGCCTTTGGAAAGAAGAGTGAATTTTGTAGAGAGGAGGTGCCATGCAACTTACCACAGCCAACCTGTTACAGAGCTGAGAATCAGACACAAGTTCAGCCCCACGCTCTCAGATATTTCACAACCTAAACAAGTTATCATTTAGTAAATAATATATTTGCAATTTTATTCCACTGATCTCAAAATGATTCATAAAAGTTAATAGCATCCTTCCATTTACAGAGAGATGTTGCCAATGCTTAGTACTAAACTGGGGGGCTCCAAGGAGCTCCATGCACTTCAGTAGGACTACCTGCAATAGAACATTATTAAGATATCCTAGCAGAACTAAGACTTTAAGTATGTATAGCAGTGTATATATGTACATATATATCACTAGGTTGACACAGGCCTGAAATTTAGGTACATATAAAAAGGTATTTATGTTTCCTGTAATTTGTTTTAAATTCTACGACTACTGTCTTAAACTCAAGGCAATTATCACATGATTTGGGATTTTGACATTGCAGAGATATTTGTAAGAGTCATAGTGAAGGTAGTAAATTAAGAATGTATTAATTTTTCTGTTATATGAAATGTAAAATAAATTGATAAAAAAAAGCTTTCTTTTTGTTATTTTAGGTTACATTGTCAAGGTTTTCCAAATATGAGATTTTCAAGTCAGCAGTAACCTTTCAAAATATAAAAATTTAATAAATTACTTTTTTTTTACACTTAAAATTATCTCAAGACAAAATATTATGCAAGCCATGGAAACAACTATTTAAAAATTGGTACTTTGACCACTGTTTTCTCTGAAAATGTATGTAAGAATGAGTGTTATTTGCCTTCTGCATATTTATTTAGAAAGAAGTTTTAAGACTTGCTCTTACTTTCAGCTAAGTGGAGATTAAAAAATCTGCATGATGGAAGCTTGTTGTTAATTTTTGAAAAGAGATTTTGGATCTCTGTTAGTGGAAGTTATTTGTAAAGATATGAATTACTTATCATGTAAGTTCAAGACAGAATATTAAAATAATACTTCACTGGACAGACTTGCAAGGATTTTCAGGAAGGCAAAGAACATTGTGTGTTACAGTAATCATGCTCTGACATTTTCAATAATCACACCTCACTCATCCAAGAAAACATATTAAAAAAAAACCCCAATCCAAAACCAAACTCCAATGTTTTTCCCTTAAATACATTTCTAAACAGGAATGATCTACTTAGCAAAGTACCCTCCCGTATCACCTCTATCATGGCACACATTCTCTGTTTACTAGCAGCCATAATCATGTTCAGTCAAGGTAACAGCAGAGCCCAGACTAACAAAAAAAAAGGCTTTCTTGGAACTTGTGCAGACCCCACAAAAATATGCAACATGACATGTTGTTGGTCAGGGGATGAGACAGGAAGGGGTGACTAGAAAAACAGATACTTGATTAGCTGTCCTATCTGTAGTTCATCTGCCTGACCATTTATTATGTTTAATATGAAGAGTTTGTTGATTCTTCAGAATGATGCTCTATTTCACTCTACTGACCGTGTCAGAAATTAGATTTTGAATCATTTTCCCTTAATGTTCCCTGGGTTTTATTTGGCAGTTCAGAAGGAAATGAATCTACCAATGACCAAACCAACACACATAGAAAAAAAACCAAACCAATGTATGAGGACAACTATGTGAGATAAAGGCTGCTTTCTGGCTTGGCTCTGATAGTGGCCAAATCATACCTCAGTGCAGAATATAGATGGTGAAGAGGCAGAAAAGACAGACTTGACTGTAATATTAATAATTTTTGTTTACACCACTGTACTTAAATTGTTCCAGCAAAAGCCCGTGGATCTGCTTCAAACAAACCACTGATGAATTCTTGGCATGTGAATCAATAATAAGGAAAAATACTTTGTACTCAAAATCATGGAAGTCCTTCCTTCATGTCTGTTAATTTGACCACCCCTCTTGGGACCTGCAGACTGATTTCCTTCACTGTGTAGAACATTCATTGACATTTGCACTATCTTCTCCCTTGAGATCCTCATTCAAGCTTTTTTTCTGCTCTATTTCAACCTGGCCAAGGAAAAAGAGAGAGAAAGTTTGTAATGACAAAGAAAACCAAATGACTCAAAAATCTTCTTTAGCATCAGTTCATGTCTGCTTATGTGAAGAAACAACTGGTAAACTGAGAAGGTTGTGAAGAGACTGAGGAGGAACAGAAGGGTTTTATTTACTAGAAGTGTTTTCAATCTAATCCAAATAGTTTTATGATTCAACAGTGCCATGACATAATTTCCAGAAGAGATAATATAATGCAGAAAGCCAGTCTCACATGATTTTACATCCATCACCATCCCCAGCTGTACTTTGAGTCCAGAACCAAATTTGCAGAGGACAGGTGGCTTCTTAACAGACAGCGGAAGACCAGCCTCAATTTTAAACTCTGCAAAGACTGATGTATAAAGCAAAGAGATTAATTTTCAAAATGCACATCTACATTTGTGTTCTAGATTTCAACACCTGCAAAAACTCAGGGATAGTATGTTTAATTCTTAAAAGGGATTCTCAGGAAGATGAGATATCTTCTCCAGAGAATTTAATAGACCACTAAAAATGTGACTATAATTACCATTAGAAATATTTGCTCTGACAATCTTGCTCTTAAAGAAGGCAAGCAGGATGACAATTTCTCTGGTGAGCAATCAGCTAACGTACATTTTGTCATACTGATATTCTTGGCAGGTAGTGGTTTTTTCCATCTGCTCCTCTCCTTAAAGCAAGCAGGAAGAAGAAATACTTAAGCAGAGAGATAATGTGATGCTTTCATCTGCTGTAGTACTCCCACTGTAACTCCTATGAAAACAGAAAAACTCCCTGTTCACATTGTTACTGTATCAACTAATCCCCAGTAGCTGCCTGTGCGTATGGTCTTCCACAAAGAAGCTGCAAGCAAGTTTATTCTGTCTTTGCTGGGGGATAATCCCCTGTTTGTTTGCCATGAATCACACGAGTAGATACTGCACAGAGCCTGGCATGTGCCAAATTCCCATCTCATCTTCCTGTATTGTTTTGTTTGCCTGCCCACACTTTTCAAGACAATGAGTAAAACTTTACCATGGCAAAGTAACCATGGTGACTGCCACATGCTCAGCTTTACCTTGTAACTGTAGTGTGCTGAATAGTTGACCCACTTCCTCACATCTCTCTTGTCCTCAACAGATATGGAGCGAACGGTGGCTTTGGACGCAGATGTGGTGGGCATGTCAAATTCCACATCTACATAGCGGACAAAACTGGAAGGCACTTCCTGGTCAGAGCCAAGCTCTAGGTGACAGAAGAAGCAGTGAGGATGGCCAGAAGCTGGAAAAAAAAAAACAGGCATTAAATTGGATGGAACGGAAAACACAACATCTAGAATCATTGAATCATAGAATGTTAGGGGTTGGAAGGGACCTAGAAAGATCACCTAGTCGAACCCCCCTGCTAAAGCAGGATCACCTAGACCAAGTCACCCAGGAACAGATCCAGGCGGGTTTGGAATGTCTCCAGAGCAGGAGACTTCACAACCTCCCTGGGCAGCCCCTTCCAGAGCTCTCTCACCCTCACTGTGAAAAAGTGTTTTCTTGTGTTTACCTTAAACCTGTTGTGCTCCAACTTACTTCCGCTGAAATCACAAAACTGCTGAAAACTGAGATCTGTCTGAGGGAACTAGTTTGCAGCCACTGACTGTGGCTGTTTCAATGCTGTTGGAGTTTCCAGATTAGGAGTTTCCAGATTAATTAGACAAACTGCAAAAAGGACTGCCAATCACTCCAGTTGGCTTTTTAGCGGGTGAAAATAAAAGATGTGTATCAAGCATAGTAGGGTAAAGTTATTTCCCCTCTTCTTGTTCCCCCAGTGTATACTACATGCTAACTACATTGTGGCACATCCTTCTGAAAAGTATGCATTGATAGTAAGGAAAGGTGGGATTTGGCAGATATTTCACATTTATTTGAAATGTTTATCCCAGTGTTTAAATAAAATATACTGGATAACATTAAGTAACTTTCCTGGGTTCAAAAAGGAAATTGTCCACAGCTTGGAAATGAATATTTATTCCTTACTTTAAACCATGATGAGATGGGTAGTCATTAAAGATGGCAAAGTGAGGAAGGAATTATGTTCAGCTCTGTCACCTCTAAATGATCACCTTTGTTATTGTGTTTTTGTCCTTTGTTTTGCTGGACAGCTGTGATATTCAAAAATAAAAGTAGGAACTGCTAGTTAAGCTAAGTTGGTTTTATTTCTGACTGCCACCAACTCCCTCAGTGCTTGAGCAAATAATGTAAGGTCTGTGCCTCAGTTTGTCTGCAAAAATGAGAATAAGAGCCTTCAAAGCAGCCCTGGGCTTTCTGATTGAAGAGATCCTATTATCTCAGTATATGTAAATGAAAGTAATGTGTAAATAAATGAACAAAATCCTTGTTTGCCACTATTATAGGCTTCAGGATTTCTGACTACTTGTTCATTGGGAAAGTTCTTCTCCATACAGCTCATCAAGGTATACAGGACAGAGTCAAGGAAAGAGGAAGACAGGCAAAGTAAAGAGCACTGTATGGGAAATGCCCACAAGCTCATCATAGGATAAGGAGAAAAACATTGCCTGTGAAGGACTTCAAAGCCTGAAAAAAGGAAAATGAAAGTTAAGTCAGCCTCTCATCCAGAGCTTAGCCCAGAAGTCAGCCTTGTTGGCTGAAGCTTGAAAAGCAAGGCATGAGATTTTGAGGTACTTGTCCCAACAGGATGAGATCAAGCAGTCTTTAGAGGGCCTAGGGACTGCAACATCCCATTGAACCTCTGAAATAGAGTTGGAAAAAAAATTTAGCTTGGTGTTAAGTCTGGGTAAAAATCTCATCATGTGAGTCAGACTCATATTTCCAAACAGTCTAGCCAGAGTTTCCACACGACTGGAAGGCTTTTAAACTTACGTCTGTGCAGCACTTCTGACAGTCATAGAATCATAGATATTAGGGATTGGAAGGGACCTAGAAGATCATCTAGTCCAACCCCCCTGCCACAGCAGGATCACCTAGAC
>JAOEGS010018245.1:6253-18732 GCA_025447755.1 Corythornis vintsioides | reverse complement strand
GTACATATTTGTATATACTTCATTTTCATTTTTAATTAAATTGTTTTAGTTCCTTTTTCTAATCACTAAGTCTCTCTGCCTTATTCCTTTTCTCTCCCCCTTTGGGGAGGGAGGGGGGTTAAAAGACAGCGGTCTGTTATTGGTCTGGGGGTTGCCCTGACCCCAAACCGCGACAGCTATCAATCAGCATATGGTAATATTAAGGGAATACCCAACTGCAGGTATTTAGGTATAACCAATACTGCAGGTCACTGTCTTCCCATGAGCTTCAGAACAGAACTTGGGGACAAATGAAGAGGCAATCACCTTGCAGAGGACTATCAGGAGCATCTAGAAAGCCCCAAAGCCCTTTACCAAGCAACAGCTGACAAGCTGTAACAGAGATTTCTAAGCATTCCTGTAGATTTTGAGTGTCTCTGTAAGATCTGATGTGTAGAAGAGATGACTGCTCACAGAGACCTTGCCCTCTAGTCCTGATGCTGAACAAATAACATATAAATATTTAACATCAGTTCTAGTTCTCCAGTGTGTTGAACAGTTAATGCAAAAGTTATGTTTTCAACTTCATACTCTATGGCACAGATAAAAGACATTTCAAAATCATCACAGACTAAGTAAACAGAAGGAGAATGTACAAGTTTAAAGACTGAAATCACAGACCTGATCACTACATTTCCCTTTCTTATTCCTTCTCCTCCCAATTGAGAGGCTTCTCAGATCATGTTGGTAACTTTTCAGTTCACCATACTCTGCCATATTCTATAACTACATCTCTTTGAACTTGGATGTCTAAATTTTAGGTTATGTAAATCAGTGGCCTGATTAAACCTAGTGTAGTTTTATCCCAAATCTGCATCACTAGTCTGTTCCCGCAGCGCATTTATGATTACTTAAATGTGATGCCTGTTGCTTGGTTAACTATTGCAAATTCATCACAGTTGACAAACATGAGAAGTTTGTCAAAATAAGTTAAATAATCTGAAGTTACAAAGAAGTTAAATCAGCTCTGTGATAGTTAAAATGCAATTAATTTAATCACATTCAATTAATTTATCCCCATGAGTCTCTAATCGTTATATGAACTGCTTTATTTCATTTTGTATGTAAACCATCACGAAGACACTAAACTGGAGATTAAATACAAGCAAATTACGACTCAGTCTCTCATAGCTAGATTGCAGCACACCTCGTACTGCAAGAAAACAGTACTATCTTAAAGGACCCTAGAGGTTTCTGTGGGCTTTGTTGATGTTTTGACTTTTTTTTTCATTCTATACATAAACATAAGTATTTATGGGAAGATAGGACTACTGCATTTCAGGCATTACTGTGCTTCATTGTCCTGGATTATTTGCCTGGTGTCTTCTTACACTGCTCTCGATGCTTGAAGAGGGAACAGAATGTCTTCCCAACAACTAAGCCTGATTTAACCACTAAGAAACTGATACCAGACTACCCATAAGAACCATGGTAGTTGCAGTTGGAAGTATGCATGATGCTAATTTGAGTACCTTTCTTTTTGATCTCACCTGTTTTCCTCTCCTCTGTTTATTCTAATTAAACTAACTATACAAAGGCTGAAATTCAACCAGAGCACTGTCATTAATCCTTGAGTAAAGAAAATGTTCAAGATAACAAAGTTAGTTTGCAATGTAAACCTTTCCTGATTTATTTAATTTAAAAATACTCAATATTTTTATTGTGTTATGTTTATTGAGTAGTTAAAAATCTGGTTCATGAAAAAAATATAATTCAAATGTGGTATGTAATAAATGAAACAACATATAATCAATTCATAATCTATGTACAGTTAACTTCCGTTTTTCTTGTACAGATCTCACCTATGTTGTCTGCTCTCAGCAGTAACTATAGTGTAAAACTTTCTTACATGTCTTGCAGCCTACACTGTGCAGTAGGCTGGGCAATCAGAAGTTAGTGTACTAATACTCTTAGAGAGAATTACAGTCAAGAACAAACACACCAGCTGTCCAGAAATCACCAAAACATTGCAGTAAAGACAGATACATAGCTTTGAAACCTAAGTGCCTGTATGCCTGGGTCTCAATACCAATTTATCATTTGAATAGTAGTTTCCAAATCACACATAGTTCATGCAAGTAATGGACAAGGTTATTAGAATCTTGGAGAAACTACTAAGTTTTCATGTCAGACAAGAATTATGTGGCAGTATGTCAAAGGCAATAAGGAACTTTAAAACAGTTCCTCACCTGAGGAACCTGAGCATACAGAAGTCCATGGGACCTGATGAGATTCATCCCAGGGTCCCAAAAGAACTAGCTAATGTAGTCACCAAGCCATTTGCCATAATATTTGAAAAGTCTTGGCAGTCAGATGAAGTCCCTGGGGACTAGAAGAAGGGACATGTTACACCCATTTTCAAAAAAGGTAGAAAGGAGGACCCTGAAAACTACCACCCTGTCAGCCTCACCCTGTGCCTGGGAAGATCATGGAGCAGATTCTCCTAGAGGGTCTAACAATGCAAATAGAAGACAGCGGGGTGATGAAGGACACCCAACATGGCTTCAGCAAGGTAAATCTAGTGGCATTCTATTATTAGGTGACTACTTCCATGGACAAAGGACAACATGTAGATGTCATCTATCTGGACTTATGCAAGCTTTTGACACAGTCCCCCACAACAACCTACTCACCAAGTTGGAGAAATACGGATTTGATGGGGGGACTGTACAGTGGATAAGGAATTGTCTGATGGTCGCATCCAGAGGGTGGTGGTCAATGGCTCAATGTCCAGATGGAGAACAAGTGGTGTCCCTCAGGGGTCAGTACTGGGACCTGTACTACTTAATATCTTCATTAATGACATTGACAGTGGGATAGAGAGTACCACCAGCAAGTTTGCAGATGACACCAAGCTGAGTGGTGCTGTCAACAGGCTGGAAGGATGGGATGTCATCCAGAGGGACCTGGATAGGCTGGAGAGGTGGGCCCAGGTGAACCTCATGAGGTTCAACAAGACTAAGGGCAGAGTCCTGCACCTGGGTCAGAACAACCCTCACTATCAATACAGGTTGGGAGATGAGGTGCTGTAAAGCAGCTCTGCAGAAAAGGACTTGGGGGTGTTGGTGGATGAGAAGCTGGACATGAACCAGCAGTGTGCACTTGCAGCCAAGAAGGCCAATTGTATACTGGGCTGTATCAAGAGAAGTGTGGCCAGCAGATGGAGCGAGGTGATTCTGCCCCTCTACTCTGCTCTGGTGAGACCTCACCTGGAGTATTGCATCCAGCTCTGGAGCCCTCAACATAGGAAAGACTTGGACCTGATGGAGCGGGTCCAGAGGAGGGCCACAATCAGGGTGCTGAAACACCTCTCCTATGAGGACAGGCTGAAGTAGCTGGGGTTGTTCAGCCTGAAGAAGAGAAGGCTCCGGGGAGACCTTATAGCCACCTTCCAGTACCTGAAGGGGGCCTACAGGAAGGCTGGAGAGGGGCTGTTTCCAAGGGCCTCTAGTGAAAGGACGAGGGGGAATCGGTTTAAATTAGACAAGAGTAGATTTAGACTGGATATTAGGAAGAAAATTCTTTACCTTGAGGGTGGTAGAACAGTGGAATAGGCTCCCCAGGGAGGTGGTTGAGGCCCCATCCCTGGATATATTCCAGGTGAGATTGGACAAGGCTCTGAGCAGCCTGGTCTAGTTGAGGGTGTCCCTGCTCACTGCAGGGGGGTTGGACTAGATGCCCTTTGGAGGTCCCTTCCAGCCCTAAACATTCTATGATTCTATTATAAGGGAGTAACACTGTCCTAGAGGTAGCTAGAAGTTATTAGGTTCCCTAAGAAAAAAACACTGTTTATAACTTAAACCCAGCTTTCTTGTCTTTTTTTTTTTTTTCTGTAAAAAAGGCTATTTAAAATAATGGAAGTAAATACATTTTGTTCTTGCAACATACTTAGAAGAACTGGATTTCTTCTCTTATGTGTAAAAAACACAGGTAGTGAATGGGTCCCAAAAGCATTACAGAAAGGATGCCTTTTTGTTTTAAACCCATTTGAGAATCACAGATCTAGAAAGCATGTGTTTCTTATTAAAGATCAGTTTCATGTGCTTCCATTAGCTGCCAGAAGGTGGTATATTAAGACTGACATAATTAGAAGTCTTCAAGATTTTTACCAAGATTTAGGCAAGACTATGCCTGTTCAAAGAATTAACAATATGTATGTGACATAATGCTATTGTTTTGTAATTGAGAGTCAGCTGAGCTATTCTGTGAACAGATCTCACCTAAATGGTGGAGAAAACATTAAAAACCTGCTTGTTTCTCCTTTGAACTTCATTCTTGTAAACAAACATTCATAAGTAAACATCTCAGCAACTCAGCATACCTACATGATTCATTACAGAGCAACTACGCTTTCATCCCTGAAGATGCACAATAGCTACAACTGACATATTTTTACCACTATGTCATCTAACTTTGTTCTAAGCAAGGTGTGCTCAGTCCAGAGGTTATGAAAACTATGACTACACCCTATCCTTAGTCATTATTACTAATGTTGGAGTACTTGGATAAACAAAGCCTGTGTCTGAGGGGACAGAGAGCTGCACTGGCAAACACAATGCTGAACCTGCCCTAGCAGAGGGATTGATAAGAGGAAGACAGTATCTCTGGAGGAGAATGAACCCTTCTGCTTCATCTTGCATCCAAAAAGAGAACAAGGAGTAAACGAGAAGAAATGTGCATGGCACTTTTCAAAAGCAGCTCCTTTCAAAGTACATTGGCAAAGACAAACAAAGTCATCTTGCCTCTGAATGCACTTTGGACTTTGCTTCTAACCAGAGAGCTCTGCTTCTCTGACTTTAATCAGCAGTACATAGAACATATCATTCAATAGTGGAACTGCCCCTGAGACAAGACCAAGGAGCTTGTGAAGAAATATTCTGAGAACAAATAGGGAAAGAGAAATTCTGCTAGCCCAGCAGTTTTAGAAAGTTAATGGTATCTGGCAAGTAGAATAAATCTGTAGCAAATACTACAAATGCAAAGACAATCCCACTCCATCCTGGAGGAGCTGATGCTGGCATCCACTGAACAAACTCTCTTTTGCACAAAGCAGTTAAATAAATATCTCCTACAAAGACAACAAGCTAATTTATTATGCCATAATTTTACAAGCAATGTATGATGGACTAGTAACAACATACAGAGGCTTGCAGAATTCCTTAATTTTATCTTCAGTGCTTGAGATAGTATAATGTGGAATAAGCCTGGCATTTGCAGTGCCAGAATGCAGATGGAAATGTGTCAGCTACTGGAACCTCTCAGAATTTGAGGTTCCATTAAGCTGCATAAGCTTTGACTGCAAAGCAGCACACTATGGTCTCATGCATTAAGTTATGGACCTAAAAGGCAGTTGCATAAGCTTAGATGTCTGGTTCTGTTAAGAAATGCAAGAAATGTTCCTATAGACTTTCCTATGGGGAAAGGAGGAGAAAAAAATGGACAAAATCTTCAAAATGCACTATTGTCAACACTTCTGGCTCCCAAAAACATTTTAAAATAGTAGCACTAACTTCCTCACTTCTGTACCCAAGGCATTTCCCAAGATCAAGTTTTACATCGTATCAAGTCAGCAGCTCACATCCTGTCTGCCAGATTTGTCTGCATATCACATTACCCAGGAAAGAGGTAATTTCATCTTTATACACCACCTTTACCCTAAGTATCAATATTACTTACAAGTGATGCCACTGCTGTTAGTTCAGAAACCCCAAAGACACATTTCCCAATTCCTCATATAAAGCTCTGTGGAAACTTCAACTTAAGCTATATAGTTTAATAAATTTTACACTATGAACTGTAAAGACAGTTAATCCACTTTTGCCTGAAGTTTATGATAATATTTTTTCCCCCTGTAGCTTGTTATGTAAACATTTTCTGTTTCAAAGACCATGTAACTATGTGAGGGTAGCCAGTCTGGCCAGTTCTTGACTCAAAGCATATGAGATATCCAGGCTACAGACAAGTTTTATGAATTAACGAGTGAGGTGCTCAATGCAAAGGTGAGACTATATGAGCTATAACAAAGTCGTTTGTAGGTGAATTTGGTATTTTTAATTCCTGGGGGGATTTTTGACATAAAACTCAAGGAACTAAAGGAGACTGGCAGATATAGTGTGATAAAACAGAAAAGATAGCCTGATCTACATGTAATGCCAGATCCATGTAGGTATCACTGAGGATGCATCTGCCAAAGCAACACCCCCACCCTAACCAAATAATCATAATTAAAGGTGCTTAAGAAGTGCAGAGGATATGACATAGGATGGGTGGCAAAAGACTTAACTGCTAATCTGAACTATGTGATTGTCTAAGTGACATTCGGATAGCAATTTATCCTAGCTGCTCTTCATGTTTTCTCTCTGTAGCAAAGCAAAAATACTGATGTAATGTAAAGTGTTAATGGCTGTTGTCAGGTGAATTTGATGAATAGGCTATCATGTAATGTGAAAGCTTGAGGGCTTCCTAGGCACCATGCAGGATAAATGAAATAAGCACCAGAGTTCCTGTAGGGAATAAAATTGGAGACAGTAGAAGCTGTGGATGAGCAAAACTTAACTCATGCATATCACGGAATTTCCTCGTGCACTGGCTGCCTTCAAGTCCAGATGAGAATACATAGAAAGGTGAAGAAGCTCCACTAATCAGTTAAGACTGGATGCTTAAGTACAAAACTGTGTGTGAAATGCAAGAAGAAATGCTGGGCAGTTGTTTCTTACTGTTTGGTCCTCCCACACGCTGAGAAACAGCGTTCATGTTATTTACAAGCAAGAAGGATTCCACCACAAATACTGGAAGCAAGCCAAAAAGGCTTCTAGTACCAGTCAGGAATATTCTTCCTGACATTTAAGTGTGACAAATACTGGTTTGTTTTTTTTTTTTTCTGAAGAGAGTGTATGGCATGGTTATTCCTACCAAGACTGACTTGATAATAACTGGGGGCAAATCTAATGATAGAAAGAGTTAGCTCTTCAGCGCTCAATGGAAACTGTCATACTGGATTTAAAATCCAGTTATTTTTTAATGCATCTGCCTTCAACAGTGTTGGAACACTAAAAAATACGATCAGGCAGACAGGTTCTTATACAAAAAAACCCAACAAACAACCAGTTAATATTCATATTACTGTGCTAGCATAAACAAAGTATTTAATGCCTGATTTTGTTTGAAATTATTGCCAGGGACTGGGACAAAGGAAGAATGAGGCACTGAGATTGAATGGTAAGGTGGGCTGAAGAAGATTCATAAGATGAAAAGAGATTTGGGAACATTTCCAGGAGGTAAGGTGATCGTGGGGTTGCTCCTCACTCTAAGGGTTTGAAGACTATACCTGCTATTTTAACTATGCACCTGAAAGACCTAAGTATTTTATTAGGTAGAAATTGAGATGACATAAGTAGGTTTGTCAGAGATCCCCAAAAATAAATATTTGCATTGAGTAAAAATACTAAGAGAAATTCAGTAGTTTTCAAATAGTTTCCTTGGAAAGAAAACTTTCGCTGCAACAGATGCCAAAATATGCTTGTTACAGTCAGATAGGTACCACTTTAATCTGGAAATATTAATCTTCAAAATCCATTATTACGCTATTGCTGAAGTAGTTGGAGGGTTGAGTCAGGGTGCTGCACTGCTGGTTTTCACCTCTTGAGGCCTTTAAAGATGCATTTTGCATATATGTTGAGCAAAATGATCTAGTGAGACAGGACACAGAAGAAATATTCCTACTGGTGGTAACCTAACTTCAGCCTCCTTTATAGTGACACTGTTCTCATTTATTGCCTAGCCAGGAAAACCACAGTGATGCAGGGGCTGTCTTGGGAGAGTGTTTCTAAAATCCTGGCTGTTACCAGCAGTTTGCATCTGCCCTGCCAGTCTGACAAGCACAACCACAATCAACAACTTCAGCCTCTGGAAATGGAGGGAACTCACCTAGCTTACTCTTTTTATGCATATAGAATCATAGAATATAACAGAATCATAGAATGCTTTGGGCTGGAAAGGACCTCTAAAGGTCATCTATTCCAACTCCACTGCAGTAAGCAGGGACATCCTATGTATACCAAAAGAACTCCCAAGGATGGTAGAAAACAAAAAATTCATCATCATGGTTATCCAAAGGCATTTTAGTTAACTGCTCCTATTCTATAGCCTTCTGACCCAGTCTAAGAGTCTTGTTATCCCTTGGTGCTAACAGCACCTCACCTCCAACCTTAAGGCAGTTGTTGACCAGGCCAGGAGGCTGTACGAGGGAATTACTTGTTTTATTGATGAGGTCATTCCCTGTTTTCCACACTCATCTGTTCCAGGTCTGTGACTCCCTTAGTGCTGCCCTTCCTTCAACCCCAGCTCCCACCATAAAAGCCCAGCTGCTGTGCAGCTATTCACAATTGCAGGAAATCAACAGAACCGAACACTGGGCTCTTACCCATCTTATGTCATTTGGAGCTTTGTTTTTCCTTTCTGTATATGTGTTTGGAGACACTAGGTACACAGGATTATTCAGGGTCACTCCATAGAAGCAGCGAAACAGAAGTGATCCAGCAAGCATTTGCTGCTATGACTACAGCAAAAGAAAGGCACAGGACTTTTAGCAGACTAAATGTGAGAGTTTGACCAAAAGAGTCTCACATGTGAAGAATGTGAAGTAGTAATTTATGATGTTACCACAGCACTCTTGTGATGAGAAAGTGAAGAGGAAACTCATACTTCCTTCCTCTCTGAAGAAATTGCAGCTCCCCATCTTCCCATCTCCAGCAGGCATCTTCCCACCAAGTTGTAATTCTACCTGAAGGCAGAGTACAGGACCCAAATTCCCTCATGCTACTCCTGCACAACTTCTTAGCCATGTCAAGTGACTTCCTGTGAAGTTATAGCTCCCCCCATCACCACCTAGTGTTAATGCTTTTTTCCCCAGATGACACTCACCATTCTTTTGATGGGGGTGCAGAGGGGCAGGAATTCAACTAGTGGTTTTGAAGTCATCCCTTTTTCACTGTAAGAGTGGAAAACATCAAAATAATCCCGTGGAGAAGTAGAGACCCCAAATGTCAGCCATTTCAGTTAGTGAGCCCGTTGCCATATATGCATATACGCACATAGACACAAACATATATGAGAGAATAAGTTGTCAGCTTTAAAGGTGACGAAAAAGGGATCCTGAAAATTTCTGTCCTAAGGTAGCAGTTACAAGGAACTGATCGGGTACAGGGGTTGGATGGAACAGGGCTCTGATAGTGTCAGTACAATCCCTTTACCAAATATACCACTGGAAGCTAAGTAGATGTCAACTTCTGCATTCTTGAAATGTGGATGAGACCCAGCAAGTCTTCATAGCACAGGTCAAGATTAAGGAACAAAAGAAAAATAAAATGGGCAATGCAATACAAGATGCTACTGCCCTTATCACCAAACTGTGGAGCTGCTTTGGTGGTGTCTGAGACAAAAGCTGAGCACAGAATGTGACTGAAGCTAAGGAAAACAACAGGGCCCCACAGCTGGTGTGCCCTGTAAACAAAGCACGGCTTTCTGAAGGGCCATGTGGGATTTTGCAGAAGAGCTCTGAAAGAACCAAAGTCTGCCCAAAGGAAACAACAGGGATTAGAGAAATAAGGAATGGGGGATAATAAAATAATTTGAGAACTTCATTGATGTTGAAAAGAAAGGTACCTTGACTATAAAACTGAAAAAATAATTATTAATGTATTCCTATGAACAGGTTGAATACACATTCAAGAAATGAATGGGCAACAAACTCTTAATAAGTCATTACCCTAAATCAGTGTCTTACCCTATAATGGCACTGACTGGTGAGGAGATATGACAGTTGTCTAACAAGACCAACATTCCTAAGAACAAGAATGACTGCCTCACTTCAACAGCAAGCATTATATTCTAATGTTCAAAAAGTAAGCTGATCACTTCCTAGGAAAAATAATTTTTTTTCTCTTCATGAGATAATGCTGCAGAACTATTTTAGTAAATTATGGAAATAGGGGGTGGGGTAATTTTTTTTCCCACTGTCTTACTTAGGTACAATAAAGTGCTTATTAAGCATAAAAAATATGTGTCAGGTAAGAATGTATCATCAGCAGACTTCTATTAGGTTAATAAGTCCAGAAGAAAACTGAAGTGGTTTAGGAAAATGATGTAATCTGATCTTGTGCTGCATCTCCCCAGTGCTAAGGTTCATACCACTCATCTAGGTCACATCAAGGTCAAATGATGGAAACAACATGATGGAAACAAAAAAGCCAGTCATGTGGACAAGGACATGCACCTTATGGGAAGCTTTGAATTTAACATCTCATGTGAAATGGTGTTTCTTGTAGGATTTGTTAGAGGACATATATTTCAGGCATAATGAGTGCCTGAAATGATGAAGGAACATTCTACTCCCACTCTGGCTTAATGAAAACACCTTTCTGCCTTTCTTTGTAGGAAAGAGAAGAGACTGTACTGGAAGGTTGTTTATTTGAAACAGAATGTTAATGTTCTAGAAATTCTGACAGCTTGGAAGAGTAAATAATGGATTTATTAACTCAGCAGTATCCTCCCCCAAAATTTCTCCATCATCTATGCATTAGAACAAATGAGGACAATTCTGGAAAACAAGATACCTAATGGTGAAATCTGTGCTTGAGCTCTCTGAACTGCATCTGAAGAAAACTGTTCCTTGGGGCCAACTTCACTGATGATTTTGGATATGAAAACTGGTTTACCAAGTTTACCAAAGCATATTGAAACCAAACTCTTCTATTATAGGATCTGAGCAGCTGTCAGATGGCAGAAGCCTCACCACGCTGGAGTAAAAACTGCCACACAATCCTGTGGGTGAGCCATTCTCCTTATAAATAGTTTCATGAGGCATCAGGAAGCAATTACTGAATCCCAGCAAAACCTAATTATGTCCCCTCTCCTCCATCATGAACTATCATTTAGAACCAACCAGAATATTTTTTCTCCTCTCTTCCCTACAGTTAAAATATAAATTAAGGGGATTTCCCACCCCTAACCTCCCCCTTTGAACTTTTAGCCCTTAGTCTCTTTGTGCCGAGACTTTCGCTTTCGGGAGGAGGCTGCTTCGCTGGAAGCTGATGGAAACAACTGTCCGGCAGACAACAAAGCTGTCTGCAGAGCAGACATTTCGAATGAAGGCAGGGATGGCCGAGACAGAGGCATTCCCAACCTGTTGCTATAGCAGCGGGATGAATGGGCAGTGGCTGCTTGCTTCCCACCACTGGGGCTTCCCCACGGGCTATGCACAGCCATTAATGAGTAGGAACAAAAATTAACCCCTGCCTGCTTTCTGCTAGCAAGGGGAAGGAGGCAGGATCGCTGTGCTGGGGATAAATATTGTCTCCCCGAGGTGGGGAAGGTATGGGAAGGAGCAGGTAGAAGGTAGCAGAGATGTGGTGCAGGCTGTTGGAGCAGAGTTCACTTTCACCAAAGGTGTTCCTCTGGAGTATTTGCTTGTACAGACAAGCCTTGCGACTACCTAGACAATTTGAAATAGATCAAAACAACAAGCACAAACCAGGTTAATAATGTTGCATGCCTGGAACTGTCATTCTTCAAGGTCCATCAGAAAGAGCAGGGAAAAGACAGGATGTTCTTGGTTGTAGGCATTTTACAGGAAGCTCTGGCTGATCAGGGATGCTTGAGTGTGTTTTTGTAACTTTAACATACAGCATGAACTAATGCTGCATATTTTATCTTTTGCTCCTTCAAAGCATGCCACAATGTGAACCATTACCAAGTCATTTAATGTCAGTGGCAAACACTTCCCAAGCACAAAGAATAAATGCAGACAGCATGGGTAACATTATCCTCTGTAAATTCAGGATAGAGTTTAACAGGACAGTTACTGGCATCCTTGTATGCTTTAACTAATTTATCTCTCTGGGCATCAGGTCTCTGTATGTAGATGCAGCTCTAGAGTATGCAGATTTCTATAATCCACACCTGAGAATCGTCCAAAATGAAAACCTCTGCTTCACTGCTTTTGTGACAGGCAGGACATTTTTGTATGTTCTTTGATGGAAAGAAAAAAAAAAAAGGAAATAAGAAAAAAGATCGATTATTATCCTCTTATTTCACTTATTTACTCTAACACCCAGGTGCAGAAATGGAGGGAACAATGTCCATCAGACAAAGTAATTTCCTTTTCAGTCAAAAGCAGCCTTGCTTTTGATTCAGTTAGAAGAACAAGGGTCCTGCCTGCAGCAGCTGTCTACTCAAACTGTTTGTAAACTACATTTGTGGAAGTATATCCATGTGCGAGTGTTTATTCTTCATCTTTTTGGCCTCCAAAGCAGATTGAAAATCTCTTGAGAACAAGAGCTCTCATGAGAGTATCTGAATTTCGGGTCATAGATTCACAGATTCATAGATATTAGGGGTTGGAAGGGACCTAGAAGATCATCTAGTCCAACCCCCCTGCCAGA
>JAOEGS010018244.1:2669-29638 GCA_025447755.1 Corythornis vintsioides | reverse complement strand
TTTATTTTTTTTATTTTATGTTATGAGTGATCACCACTAATTTTCCCTCTGTAAAATTTTAGGACATGGGGTCCTGAAATGTCCTACAATGAATTTAAGAACAGAGCATTAACTGTTTGGGTTTTTTTTTTTTTTGCATCAGGGAATGGGACTTTTGCATCAGTAAGGATTTGTGCCAATTGCCTGTCATTTTTAAGGATGAAAGTGGCTATTCTGATTCTTAACTAGGTTGTCCTGGCATTTTCCATGTAGAGAACTTACTCAGGTTTATTTGGAGGGCTCTGTACAATGTCTGTTAAGCAAAAATATGGAGGTGGAATCTTGGCCCTATTAAAATAGCTGAAAAGCTGCCTGGAATGAAGATTTCTAACAGTGGGTTTGTACAAAACCAGCTAAGAAATAATGGGCAAAGTTCATCAGCTGTGGATATTTCTTATCTCAGATGTAAGTTCTCATAAGAAACTAAACCTAGATGCTCAGTTGCCATGGCTTAAAATCTTATGACCCTTCTATCATCAGTTCTCAAAGTAGCAAAAAAGATACCTTTTGAGTCAGTGAAAAATCTGAATAGCTGTAGAAAGAATCAAATGTAAATCTTTAGAAAAAATATTCTTTTAAGTCAAATTGAGTTGGATTTCCTGGCACTGAAGCTCTCATACTGTATTGGAAAATGTGTTTATGAGAGCTAAGAATTTAATGAAAAGAAACTGCCTTGGAGAGGAATCTCTTTCATTAGTGCAGAAGTAACTGTAGGTTAATTTTAAAGGTCTTTTGCTGTAAAATTCTTTTAATCTGTATAGATCCAGGTAAATTTTCTGGCAAAGATATTGCCTATTCACATTCATTTTAATAACAAAGTCACAATGTATTCTTTCTGAGTTTTTGGAGGTTTAAATTCCAAAAACTATACTGCTGGCTTTACATTTCTACATTGTACAGGAAATTCTGACTACCAGAGAGGAAAGTTTGGGATTATTCACCATGAAAACAGTGTTGGCCATTCTCTGTGGGACAGAAAAAATTGAAAAGCTGAAACTGAACAAACTCTATTTTTGATCCAGGTCACTGTCCCCATTAGCTTGAAAAAATTATGGGATAATATATATTTAACTGTACTCCTTTGCCTGTGAACAGTGCTACATGTTAAACACGTGCTGAAATTCTCTGTATTTTGTATGGATTGCCTTGTAGCAACTTGAAAAAATGGTATTTCTCTTTTCTTTAAAGGGGAAGATGAAGGTATTAATGAGCAGACAGATGAGGCTGTGTTATCCACATGGCTAAGGAAGAAATCAGTGTAAGTTCAATTTAGTGGTAAAGGAACCTAGCAACATTATTTTCTCTGATAATGGAATAATTATGTAAAGAGATCAATGTATTCACAGGAAAGGCTGTTGGAATTGTCTTACTGCAGTATAATTTTGCTTTGCTGCTGATGGCTTTTTCTCTGCTCTGCTTGCTGGCTTTCCAAATTCTGGTGAAAACTAAATCAGATTTTTATGGATAAAATTGGTTTTCAACTAGAAACTAAACCAAGAGAAATAGAATTACTTTCATGTCTTGCATTCTTGCATTAATTTTACCTCTGTTTTCTTTTTTCTAGTGCATGTGTTATTGCAAGAACTCAGTGCTTTAAAAATACAGCTATTGTTGGTTATTTTTTTTTTGGTAATTTTAATAAGAAACATCTAGTGCTTGTGCAAATGCATGTAGACATGGAGAAATCTTAATTTAGCTATTGAAGAACCACTGTTCAGCCTAAATACTCCTTTCAATACTGCAGGGCTAGGGCTAAATGTTTTCTTTTGGGTATTTCACAGTAGGTATGTGCTTGCTGCACAGTTAAAGGATAGACACATTTCAGCTACCCTTTTTTCCTAGATGAAATAGTTTGCAAATGCAGAATAAATTAGGATTGTTCTAGATAAAATAGCCTGCAGTTTGTTGGTTTATTTGTAAATGTCACTTGGAACTGTGACTTTTGTTTAATCAATGTATTCATGAGCCTCCAGCCTCTGTGCCCTTGTGCACAGCCCCACATCACTGTTTCTGTGACTGGCTGGCAGCTTTGAGAAATTCCCTTTCATCAAATTAAACTTAAATTCTCCCCACTGTGTGCATTGTCTTAAAACCAACATCTAGTAAAAACAGAAAAATAAAAGATTGAATGGCAATAATTTAGCTTAACTGTAGACAAAACAGATCTTTCAACTTAAACCATCTTATAAATAAGAAAGATACCATCTTTCTTAATTATAAAAAAATTACCTGATCTGTTTTCTGCCTGTAGGTATAACTTTAATTGTCAAAATAAGGTTTCCAAGAGCTGTTGTGATAACCAAGGGGTTTAGGATATTTAACCATTGAGATGCTTTCATGAAAAGAGACTTTCCTTTTGGGGGATTTTCTTTCTGGACACAAACTTGTCAAAGGGTACCTTATGGAAACTTTTGAGGCTGTCACTACAGAGAGAATGTTCAAGGAGCTTTAAAAATGAGAAGAGATTATTTCCAGAAGTATGTAGGATTTAAGAAAAAGAGTCTTCAGTGAGTACAAAAAAACTGATTGATGAAGAAAATAGTTGTATTTTGGAAAGCAATAAATATAAGGGTAATATTAGTTAAACTTTGTAAAATCTAATTTTATTAGCTTATTAAAACAGATTTTAAAGTGAATAAAATCAGGGTCATTGTCAATCAGGTAGAAATTGGGATTTCATACAGGAAGAAGCAGATGACCTTCAGAACTAAAATAATGGGATTCATAAAGCTATGCAGTATTCCCTTGGTGACAGGTAACCATAATTTACATTAACAACTGGACAGATGATCAGGAGGAAATGATAGAGAAGGAGGAGGAGGAGCTCTAAATGTCAGAATGGCTGGGAGAGACCGAGACACAGCAGTGAAGAAGAGGCAGATGTGATTGTTGGGTGTGTCCAGCAAGGTATTTCCAAAAGGAAAATATTCATATTATTGTCCAAGATTGAGGAGATCTCACTTGGGAAAGCATAAGCAGTAGTTCACACATAAATAATGTGAAAATCAGAATTTAAATGGTTGTCGAGCATCAAAAAATGGATTTCAAAGTTAGTCTTGCACCCATATACTTCTTAAAAACAACAAAATCCCTCCCCAAGAAATGAGAGTGAATATTGTTACTTATGGGCCAGTATTTTCAAACCTGAAGTTAGCAGTCTGAGTGGAAATCTTTCTTGAAGCATTGCAGTTTGAGAAGAGGGTAAGTGGTTATATTGAACCTTAGTTAATTGGAGTTCTGTAGATAGGGACTTGATAGTGCTTGTTATTGTCAGAGTCCCCCATCACATCATTTTCAGCTTAGAAATGCATGTGACCTTCCCTTCACCACATGCAGAGTGTCTCTTTAAATATCTTATTCTTGCTATTTCAGCTGAAAAGGCTCAGCTCTTTCCTGAAACTGAATTAAGGAAAAAATTCTTATTACCCATGCTAATAAAATCATATAAGCATTTAATCCAAATGATCTCGTATCTTATGTAGAGTGGAGCAGAGGCTTGAGATCAGAAGAACTATCTTCTGCCTGGGATGAGGTTTTTCCATCTTTATGAAATGTGCCTATCTAGTCATTAGTCTCTGAAAAATCTCATTTTATGGACGTTTGCTAGAAACATGAAGTTTGGAAGCTGAAGGCTCTGAAAATGCCCTCAGCACTAAACCTGCTCCAGAAATGCAGCTTCTGAGTGAACTGTTGCTGTTATCACTCCTTCCCACTTGATTTTCCTGCAGGGATTCAGACCATGAAGATCTCTGACAGAATTCCATCCTAGCTAGCCAAGTGGCATCTGTAAATGGTACCTGTGGTACCAGAAGAGAGGAGTCTGTTCCACCTGGTCCAGAATGACTGACCTGGGTTGTTCATCCAATTCCCAGTTCTTGGCTACAGAAGATTTTACAGAAAGTAAAACATTTGAGTGCTCAGGGCACTGCACTCCACAGAAAACTGAAGTGTCCTCTTGAGTATGGGCTATCCAGACTGCAGTGGACATGCTGAACTAATTTGCTGTATTGCATTTGATTACGTTCAGGATTTCAAGTCCATATGCTTAGAAGCTTTTCCAGATGGGTAGCTGGCAAGATGAAAAATTCAGGCTCTAAATTTACTAGGAATGGATTCCTTTATTTTTCTTCTGCACAATCCTCCTAGATAAAGGAGAAAAGGAGGGAGGAGAAAAAAAAAAAAAAGAAAAAAATACAGCTTTTGCTTTAAAGGAAATTAATTTTCTGTAAAATTTTAATCATAGTGTTGAACATTATGCAAGAACTTGGAATTACTAGAAGAGAAATTCTGCCCTTTCAGAAAATGAAAGGTCTTTTACTCAGCACTGTGTGTAGATATACAGCAAGGATGGGTAATTAGAGTAAATAGGCACCCCCCCAGCAGAGAACATACAGAACTCACCACAGCATACCCATGGAAATACTCTTGCATTCAGATTGCCTTCAGTACATAGCTCTTCACATTCTGTACTTCTGACATCTTTATTTCATCTCGTGTCATAACAAATGGGAAGATAACCTCACTTCTCTGCCCATTCATCTTCCTTTTCTTCACTGAAATTATTAAACAGAAAGTGATAAACACAGCAATTTTAGTTTTGGAGGAAACTGCCATTTTTTTTTACTCCATCTTTCTCTTAGGGTGATTTCTCAAGTACCATTTCTTTATGCATGTGGAAAGAATGCAAAACATAAACCTTTCCAAATCATATTTTTCTAAGCCTTTTTTTTTTTTTTGTCATCTTTGTTGTTCTCATCTACTTGCTTTTCAATTTGTCTTTTTAAACTGTCATGTCCCAAACTGAATCCAATCAGTCCTGCTGTTGAGGAAGCTTGAGCATTGCAGAGCAGAAGGATTATTGTAGTGCTTTGACACATGCTGTTCCTGTTAATATAATCAAGTGTAGCATTTACCCTGTTTCACTATAAGCATCTTATATATGATTCTCAAGCAGTTTATGATTTAACATCTAATAACCAAATCTGTCTTTGTAGGAAGATTCCTTGGCCCACTTGCATTTAGTTCAATCTTCTCTAACGTTGCAATTTTTTGGACTGTAGAAAAAAAAACAACATATAAAATGCATTTGAGAATGGAAAAACAAAGCAAAATGAGTCTCTGTGGCAGGAATGTTGACATTTGAAACAGAGAGGATAGAAGACACTTAATGGTAGACTGCAAAAAATTTGCTACCAAGATGTCTTAGCTACAGATCCCACCTCCCGAGTGCTGACATTGATTTTGAAGTCAATAGTTGAAATAAATTGAAATTACTGCTCTAGATCACTTTACTTTTTCACCACCAAATGTGTGTGTAGCCATGTACTCTGCTGCAGATCTCAGCAATGTGATAGATTGACACTGCAGTAGGAGGGGAAAGGCTAAATTAGTTTATTTTGGATATTAAATGCTGTGTGCCTGCCTGATGGTTGTTTCTTTTTTTGTGTCAGGACAGGCAGTCTTAGGAAACCAACACAGAAGAAACTCCTGTAACTTACATATGCTCTACATACAAGAACTCTACTGCTTTCAAGCTATGCAAAAAAAAAAAGAAAGTTTTCATGTTTTAATTTCTGTTAAATCTTCCAGTCAGTAGTGTTTTCACCTTTACCAAACATTTTGCCTTCTTGATGCAAAAGTTCTAAGGATGTGATAGTCTCTTTTTTTCACAGGCTGGCCAGCTTTCCTGTCTTCACAGAGAAAAGATAGAGCAAGTTCCTGTTGCCTCTCAGAGCAGACTATATACAATTTTATAGGTTTTTTTCATGGATCAGATCTAAAAAAGAATCTTTTCTGAGATCTTCTGAGTTGAAAATGGGAGGGCAAGTCTGTGTGCTAGACAGGAGAAGGTAATAAGACAAAGCTCACAGATGTTAAACATCAGGAAATTAGAAATATGAGATAACCAGCCATTGCCCATTATTAATGAAAATTGCTTAGTATTTACCTTGGTTCATCTCAAAGGGAGACATTATCTGGACTGTAATATAATTAATACACAGATGCACCTATACATGGAGCCTTGGATAATGTTTCTTGATTTTGTTTGCTTTTCTCTTCTACAGTACTTCTACTGTCTCTGCAATATTTACTTGTCAATGCTGAAATTACTTATTCTCATACCTTAAAAAAAAAAATAAATTATAATTCTCCTGTTTCTGAAACAGCCCTACTTTTAGGCAACTGGGATTTGAGCCAGATGATCTTTACTTGTTTGAATAGCCTCCTTGGCATCTTGTTACCACTTCTGTGGGTAAAGTAAATGGTGTTTAGAGATTCAGCTGTTAAACACCTATTCACTTCTTAATGGATCTGATAGTGGCTTCCACCTGCAAATAACTCCTATTTCTCACTTGTGCAAACTCCAAGTCAAGAAAAGTTTGCTTGAATAGGAAGAGGTTAAAACTTCAAAACGTGGATGATTTCTCTGAGAGTTGCAGGCATCTAGTACCTTGCAGGATTGAGCCTATAGGTACTTAGTTTTTCTTCACATTCAGAGAAGTTTTCAGTTTCTGAAATGAACCCCTATAAAAATGAGTGTTCAGTATTTCTGTTGCTGTAATTCTATTAGAGAAAGTGGCTGGCATATGAGGAAAGCCAAATGTTACATTAACACATTAACTAGTCCTAGCCACTATCAAACTTCCCTTACTTTTCATTATAAAAGTAGTGAAGTCAGCTTTTTATGGCAGTTATCAGCATTCTGGAGTGAGGGATAAGGCATCTACTATATTCTCTGTTGGACCATTTTCTGTGGGGGAAATTTAACATAATGATTGCAGCAGAGGAAAAAAAAAGAAGTCTTGAGAGCAAAACCTGCTCATAGCAGTGTGTGGAGTTGGATTTTAGTGGGGAAGAAAGTGTGAGTGGACTAGGAAAATGGGCAAGCACAGGGGATTTGGGAGCAGATTTTTGTTCCGTTGTACAACAACATGCAGCACAATGGAATTTTGATCCCTGAGGGCCACCTGCAATAGTGTAGTCTAGAGTAAAAAACTCAAGTATTTATTTCATGACTAGATGATACCTCCATGGTGAAAAAGCCCACCCAAGGACTTGGGACGGCTGGGACAGACTCTCTGAATCCTTTACCCTGCAGCAGATGAAAGGAGAGCAGAGCCCCCTGCTCTTTACCCTCCTGAGGTGCCAGTCTGTAGCTTGGCACTGGGTGTTGAGATGTTCTCTGGTATCCCAGTGTTTGCTGAGGTGTGCAAGTGATGTGCTTAAGAAGTGTGCAGAAGCAGTGCACTTTGCCTCCTACTGAATTATTCACAGAACCAGACAAAAGCAAGTGTGTCCTGCAACCCTCATCAAAATGTGTATTTCTCTCTCACCTTTTAAGCTTTTGCCCTGTGGAAAAGCCTTCTGAGGAGAGGCCAGCAGTGGGTCAGGGCTTTGCAAATGAAGGGCTCCATTTCACAGAGGGATCTCAGGAGAACAGTCAAAACTGTGGCAAGAGAAACTTGGGGAAATCATGTAATGGCAGATGAATTATTCTGATTTATATGCAAAAAAAATACTGGCATAGCTTACAAAAACTAAAGCAAGGGTCAATAAGGAGGGGGTATGCACTACTCTAGGCCAAGGGGTAGTGAATTTTGCTCTCAGAAGGAAAAACTGCTACTTTCACATGTGTTCTTTGAAAAATACTTATGTTCTTAAAAGATATATTTAAAGTTCTAATTATATAAAACTTTATTATATTTTTTTATCTCCAGAATACTCCATGCACACATTTTAAAATTAGTGTATAAGGAAATGCCCTAATTATTTTTTTCTGTCAATGAGACTTCAGTTGCATAAGTTGTCAAGTTATAAACTGAGTTGAGTTTTTATTTTAGATTGTAATTTAAGTAAATCACCATCAAATTCAGCGTACTTTGAGGAGGGGTTACAGAGAAATGGGAGAGACTTATAAAATAGAAATTGATAAAATACTTTTATTTGGTGTTTGGGAGTCCTGTGCAAGCAGCTAAGAAAGTCTTTGGAACAGAAGCAATCTTTCTGTGAAAGCTTTATTGATTACACAGAGAAAAGTCCTTTTTAAACACTTCCATAGCATTGTGTTGCCTGAGGAAGCAAAATCTATTACACTCAGATTATGAACTTTCTGTTTATGAACTCAGCTGTCTTACTGGACAGCTAGAAGAAACTATCATTATTATTTCTTCTGTCTATAAAAGTAGAGTTATTAAAAAGCCCATATTTTCCCCATGTGTGCTCTGCTGCTGTTTGCAAAAACATCTGTAGTGTGAAGTGGATTGTCCTGTGCTTCTGCTGCTGCCTCCTGGAATGGTTTGCAGGACAGAGAGCTTCTCAGATCTTGACCCTTGGGCAGTGTGGGTCTCACACACCTCTAGTGGATGCCATGTAGTCCCTGATTAGTATTTTTGTAATTACTCCACTTGCTTCAGGCATTTATCCTAGCTGTAGGTAATGTAGTTGTTGTTAGGAGAATGACTCCAATATATCTATTGTTAAATAAGCTGTGAAATAAGCTACCCAAACAACTATCAGTCATCAGTGTGAATGCTGCTTAATACATAGAATTTCTGCTGCTTTTTCACATAAGCAAGAAAGATGAGGGAGAAGAAAGTGCTTCTGGTTTCCTTAAGATGGGTGAGTGTTGGGCTGCAGTTGAAGAAATTCCCTGGCAAGGCTACAAGAAATCTCTGCCTCATGGTGTGATCTCTAGATGCTGATGCTGGAGGGGACAGGAAAAGAGTGAGAGGCCCAGTGAGGCTCAGAAATAAACCAGCAGTGGCTGTGACACTTGGGGGAAGAGAGAGTCACTCTGCATGGGAGGTGTGAGATGGAAGTGATTGGCTCTTAGAGACCACAAAAGGTGAATTCCATGTACACTCTGTGTTCTCATGTTTCTTTTTGTCTCCAGTGATGGGCCTGACATTTGGCATCTCAGTGAGGGTGACATGATGGGTCTTGCTTGTTCCAGCTCTGGGTCTATTTCCAGTTATGCTTATGTGATCAATCCAGCTCAAGTTGGTACATGTAAGTTCTCTAATTCCCAGTTGATTAAATTCTACCTCTGTAGTGGCCAATGTGGGAATCATTGATTTGTGGAAAGATTGCTCCTGTTTTCAATTAACTAGTGCTTTGAATGGCAAAAGAATAGAATTGTGTCTCACCAAATGGGTTGTTTGTGTTTGCTCTCTGGTGCAAGTGTATTGGATGAAACCATTGATTTTATTAAGTGCTGTTCCAGAGAAGCTGTAACTCTCAAGAGTGGGCTGACTGAGGTGTTTTTTGAGGTCTCTTTCTCAACCTTCTGGTTTTGGTTTGCTCCTAGTTGTGCCATACCCCTCCCTGGACTTCAGCTAGCTGTGTTACACAAGCACTGTTGGATCTGTGTGGCCAGTCGTGGAGGGAGGTGCTCCAGATCAGGATACTGCTGTAGAGATACTCAGAAGATGTTTCCCTGTGAGACAGCCCCTCAAGCCTGACTACCTCCTTGCCACAGTAGAGTCATTCTCAGGTGTGTTTTACTACTTTGAGAGAAAGAACTGAGACCTAACAGGGTAACATTCTTGAGTCCCTTTAGGAATGGAGCCCAACCTCTAGCCAGTGAGGTAATGATCACAATGGGCTTCCTTCCCAGCTTAAGTTTGGAAAAAGGGATGTGAACCATCTCTGTCTGTGGATATCTCATTGTTCTTTAGTGTGACAGAAGCTGAATAGAGGTCTCAAGGTTGACTTTTTAGTAGAGCTGCTTCTTTTAGGTTCCTGTCTCTTGTGGGCTCTTTTCTCACAGAGCACTGAAGCAGCGTTCTGCTCTTGATCTGAAGGCCCCTGAAGTTAATGGGGAGGTAATCTCTGACTCCCTTCTTTCCTTTAAAGGTGTTTTACCTCAGTGTAGAACTTGCCAAGTACTTGCTATCTGCTGAAAGAGTGTTATTTAATTTTAGAGGCCTGTATTTAGGCACAGAAATGTTTGTGATCTTTAAACAATTTGCTTTAATTTGAGGTGTGTAGCTGACAACAACCCCAGATGTATCTATGTTGTCTAAAATTGAAAGGATGAATGGTATTGATAAGCTTTAAATTGGGCTATTTAGTTTTACTGAATTTTAATGAATAGAAAAGAATTGGAATTCCCCTGAAGTAGTCATTTGGAAAGAAGATTGTATTAGTAAAAAATCATGTGGGTGATTTACAAATACACTTAAATATACCAGCCAGACAATTCTAGGGCAAACTGGATACTTGAGGCTACATTAGCCAAATTTTACTTAATTGACTTTCATCTGTCTTCTTCTGTAATGTTCCTCTTCTTTTTAGGCTTTAACAGATTTCAGCAACCAGAGCAGAAAATACATGTTTGATATGTGTGCATCATGAACAGAGTGGTGGGAAAAGCTTGCTTGCCTCCTTCCCCTACCATATCACCATGCTAAAATATTTTCAGTATAATAGCAGCCTGGATCTTCCATCTGAGTATAAATTCTACATAGCCATGCCAATTTAGGCAAACTCTTGAAAAATAATTTTGAAAATTAAGCACATGCCTCATTAGTATGATTTGCAGGAAAGGGAGAATTTACAATTATAAATAGAATGCTTTAAATCCAGCTTAATTAATTCCACGTGTGAATGAATTCACTAAATATGGCTCTGCTCTTCTAAAAACAATGCTGTAGATAAGCTAAATGTTTCAGCTTCTCTTTTAAATCAGTGTATTTTTATCTCTTTTGAAGCTGGCCTTCTCTTGGCATCTTCATTCATAGTGTTATTTCCCTGTTACTAAGTGTAAGGTAATCTTTGGAAAACTGAGCTTGTGATTTTTAATTGTGCACTTGGGGACACATTTTCTCACATTTTAGCCAGATCACATTCATCTCTCCAGTTTTCTTTATATAATTTAGTAACATGTGATTAGAGAAGTAAAATGCCAGAGTTATATTTGTCCTTTTAGAAGACACTAGATATTAAAAGAAAGCCTTCTGTTGAATTAATTTTTATAATGTAAGCTGGGCATGAATTCAAAAACATTATTATACTTGGAACATAAATGTGCTAGACTGACATAACAGAATTAGAATGGACAATAAATAAAACTCCAGGGGTGCACTTTTACTGCCTTTAAAAAAATGAATTCCTTATAATCATGAAAATTATCACAATATCTGTAATGGAAAAAAATGTTCTGGAAAACAGAGCAGGCTGCCTGGCTCATTCCAGCAAATGCAGGCATTATTGATTAGAGCTCAGTCCATGCCATTCTTATATCTGATGCAAATTGTCATTTACAGTTGTTGGCATGAAAGCATTAGGTAACAAAAGCAACCTCCAAAAAGACACCTCCAGAGCAAATCCTTCTCAGTCTGTTCATGCCACTGAAGAATGGCACTACTCTTGTACAGATGGGTAGGATTTAATGTTAAAGTACAATAAAATCCTTTATCAAAGAGCAATACATTAAAAGAATTAAAAGAGGATTGATATTTGTCAGTTAATGCATAATAGCAGCATTTTTATTGAATTTCATTGAAACAAATGTGGTGTTTCTGCACACTTCAGCATGCTGTTTAGCAGAAGAAAATGGCAGTTGAATACAGTTATTTCAGCACTAATCTATACCTTTCAGTGTCCTGTTACTGAATTGAATCTATTTTTAGATCCTGCATCCAAACATCTACTCTTATTTTCAGGATTTGGATGCTAATGGCAAAACATGAGAAATAGCAGTCCTTAGAAATGAATTTGTTCTCAGTTTTTATTTGCTTATGACTTCTATACTCATGTTAAAAACAAAACAAAAAAAAAAACCAAAGCCAACAAGACAAAACCCAACAAGATTTCAGATGCTACATAAGACATGCATCTTTCCCCTAAGTGTGAGTTTCAGACCAGCTTTGTTACACGTGCCTGATGGACACAGCTTTTGGGATTTATTTTTTTTTCCTCTGTATCAGGAGAGCTTAGAGAGCTCTGCCCAAGCCCCTGACACAAGACTGTGTGGTTTCCAGCACAGGCCCTGCTGTAGCATTAAGAAGAAGGGAAAATATTCCTCCATGGATTGTGACTTTAAAACCTTAAATTCCCTTGATGATAATGATGTCTCTCAGCATTAAATGAATTTCTTCTCATACATTTTCTCACCATGCATTGCTGGGGGGGAGGGGACTGCTTGTGATGTTTATTCTTTCTTCTGTGAAATGGAAAATAACAGCACCCAGCTGCCTTCTAGCAGTTGATGAAGCCACAGAGCTAGGCACTTTCCACAAGGGAAGGATAAATCTTGATCTTTCTGTTTTGACAGACTTTGTAGCCTGGTTTCTCAGGGAAACTAGACCTGTGCAATCCCATGGGAAATGGCAGAGGAGGTGGAGGAAGCCTGGTGGTGTGACCCTGTTGGTGTGCTACCAACTGTTCTCTCCCCTTCTGGGGGCTGAGAGCTTCAGAAGCTGTTAGCTGCTTTCAGGCAGGTTTGAGAAAGTATAAAATAACTTAAGTAGAGGGGAGCCTTGGTGCCATTCAGAAATACCCTAGCTAAAAGAGAAGGTGCTGCTCCTGCCTTTTTGGATCAGCCACCATCATACACTTCTAGGACAGCTATTTTCTTATCATTTAATGGTTGGAAAGACTTTCTCAAATTAAAAACTTTAAACTGTTACACAATAAACTGACATGTGCACATGTTTACACACATGCAGGGTTTTTTTCTGTGAAACATCTAGACATACATATGCACAACAGGTTGTGGGTTGGGTTTATTTTTTTCCAATGAAGAAACTGTTATAGTTTAAAGTTACATAATAATCCCATTATTTTCTTGCCATGGTTTTCATTCTCCATCTGGTAGATTGGCATTTTACAAAGTGGTTGAAATAGCCTAGCTTTTAAAAACATTTGGAATTGTCTCATCTGATAGACTTCAGATGAAGGTAGAATTACTTTTGTGATCATCAATTGTTTGGTGGAGACACAGCTGAAATTCAGTCCAAATGTCTGAAAGTCCAACTCACTGTAGACCATCTTGTTGGTGATAAACACATCACATTCAGAACAGATTTTTCTTCTCATAAATCTACATGTTTTTATAAACAAAGGAAGGAAAAAAAAAAAAAAAGACTGAAGTTTAAAGCTGATAGTGTTGGAAACATGCTGGCTTCTCCCCAAGCTCCATGCAAATTCAGTCATTTAGATGGCACTTCATGAAAATGGATAACATCCAGAGGCTGTACTGTATACCCCTCCTACTCTGCTCCAGCTTTGTAAAGGCTACACTCTTGTTTAAACAACAAAGGAAAGATGTAGGAATGGAAAAGGAAACTTCACTGCCTATGTCTGTCTGTTATCTCCTTGAGAAGAAGAAAAATAGAATAACATCTGAGTCTTGTGTATGGGGGTTTTGCTACTTAGTGGTCCAACAATGCATGTTATTTCTGTTAGAAAAAAGTGGAATCAGTGTTGGTTTTTTTATCTCCTGCAGTTACCAGTCTGGTAGGAGTAGAAGTAGAAAATATTTTTGTAAAATAGCTTTGAATAAGTCATGAGACTCATGGAATGAAAAATGACAAGCATCAGGTTTGTGGTGTAGATGACTGGCTGGCTGGATCCTCATACATACAAAATACAAGTTCATAATGCAGCAGATACTGCAAATACTTGTGACTCATTGATAACACTCAGGCTATGTCTCAATCTGGACATAAACCCAAGAACATTCGAAGTATAAAAATAAAACCTCTGAAACATTCACAAACATCTATTAAATCTAGTTTGTGATACAAATGATGCCTTTTTGATTGAATTTTTACATGTTCCGGGTCATTTCATTTTCCTTTTTTGAACTGCTGTAAAAAGGGATGGTAAGAAAAATGAGTCTATGAAATTTTGCAATAGCAGAATTGTGTGAGTTTTAAGCATATTGTCAAATATGTTGTATAGATTCCTTATGCTAGAGTTACCAATGAAGGAAAACATGAGCAAGGTTATAAAAGTTTCTCTCTTGCTGTGAAAAGAAACAGGAAACTTATTTTTTACACAAAAATAGGAGAAAATTACTTGTAGCAACTGGATTCTCAATGAAGTTTCCAATTTTAAAACTCATGAGCTAAAATTGAGGGACATTCATGTGAGGTTTTTTTTTTTTCCCCCAAATGTCAATATGCAATTCTTAGTTTGTTTAAATGAATAAATGGACATGAATCATTGTGACATTTATAATCTGTATTCCAAGCAGAATACTGTTTAGCAAAGCCAGCCTGAGGCCACACATTAAACCAAGGGAAGAGATCAAAATGCTGAGTGGCTGCCCATTTATCAGAGCATTGACCACTCTGTGTGAAGAGCTAAGCAGAGAGTTAAGGGAGTTTGTCCCCAGGCAGTTAAATTTGTATTTAGAGCAGGTGTTGCAAGGTCTGCCTGCATTTTGCATTTCCTGGTATTTTAGTGCTTATGTTGACTCTGTGTTTCATACCTAATTAACTTGTGTTGGAGAGAAAAGGGGTGGGAACTTAGCTTTGATACTTCACTGAAGTCTTGGTAAATTTGTATTTAAAGAGAATTAGACCTTACCCAGGAAAAACAGGACACAGTGCACATCTGTCACCTGTAAGTCACAGAGCCATGTTCTTCATGTGTGTGTGTATATGTATATATATATATATATATATATAAATACTCAGAGACCACAATTATTTGTTGAATTTTGTTGAATCCCCTCATTTTGGGATGCAAAATTATCTAGAGTGCATATAAAATCTATATAGAGAATCTCTTCTATGGCTAGTGAGATACACATTGGTGTCACATAACTGCACTTGTAGGCATCAAGGAATGACTAACATGACTTAAAAAGCACACTGATGATATTTTGGGTTTTCAGCTGGTTTCCATCTCCTTTTTTATGCATGTCACAGCATGATTTATAGCAATCAGTACGTCTACTAGTGCTAAGTAGTAACATGCTATTGAGCAAGGAGAAAGGAGTTTAATCTTGTTAATATTCCATATTTCATTTGGTTGACTCAGTGAACCTTTACATACGTATTTATGAGGCTGTGCTTGCAGATGAATGTGGAAGTGGAATTACCAACAAAACCAAATGCAGAATGTTAAAAATGATCTGTAAAAGGTTTCAAATTCTTCATTTCTGTGACAAGAATTATAGCTGGAAGAGACAAGAATTACAACTAGAGTGGAAAATGGCACCAGGTAAATGAATTGTAATGACACTGACTGTAAGAGTGGACAAGAAAGGTAGAAATCCTAGTTGTTATTTTGAGAGCACCAAGATTGTCCTGTTTTACTTGCTGTCAGATGTTGCAGCATGGAGAATTAAAGAATTGTGCCAAAACTACATATACATTATTTTATATGATTTTCCATTAAGGTTCCAATTCTTATTATTAGAATACACTTTAAAAATACTTTTTTTTTCCTATGAGAAAATTTCCCTTTTAAGATTATAATGCAAACAGTTTACATTGAACAATAAGAATTGATTTTGTTCTTCCTTGGTCTGTCTGTCTTTGAATGGCAAAAATCATAATTGAAGTAGAAAATACTGGAGATGTAATCCATTCTTATGTCACAAGTCATAAAAAAAAAGTAAAGCAACAGTTTGTATTGTTGACATGCCTGAGTTAATACTTTTTTTTCTTCTCTGTCAGATTCTTAGTTGAATGTCAGAGTGGTTTAAAAGTAATTCATATGCAAAACATTGTAAAAGTGATGAAATCCTGCCTTCATAATGTTGATAATAATTTTGCTTCTGAGTTCAGTGGTGACAAATTTCCCCTTTTGCCTCTTAGCTCTTCAATCCTAGTTTCTCCATTAGTACTATTTTTAGTGGAACCTTTTTTTTTTCCCATTTTCAGTAACATGCAGAAGGTGGATCCTAGCCACTTCCAGAGCAGTCACATCCTAAAAATACTATCAAAGATAGGAGAGAGAGCAGAATTCTGACACCAGCCTTTGGTAATTTGTGACAGAAATGCCATCAGTCATCAGGGGATGAAGAGTACTTCTAAAATATGAGAAGATCAGTGAGACTAGTCTGAATTCTGGAATTGCCTGCTATTTTTGTGTTTCAGTGCTCATCTGAGACTGGGATTCTGCCTTTATATGGTATAAAAATGTTGCTCACAGTGATGTATTGATTGTGTTTAATTGTCAGAAACAAAAGAGAAGAAGAGATAACAAATCTTTGGAAGATCTGGCTGTAGTCTGAAAGCCAAAGATAGGCCTTTTCTGATTTCTGCCTCATCACTCATGAAGATCTTGCAGCAAGAGCTCAAATGATGTCAGTGCTGGCAAACCAGAATTGAAAGCAGCTCTCTTTTCTAGGGCTCTGTTAGCTTTCCAGTGCTAGCAGGACCTCAAGTGAATAGCCATTTATTTTGGTTACTAGGGAAATCAAACACATCTATCAATTTACAGAGGTGCAATAAAAAGGAATTCCATTTGAAGTAGTACTGGGGGCTCCTTCACTTGGCAGAGTGGCAGTGCACTGATTGTTGCTCAACTTGCAAACTTACTCATTGTGGTACCTACCAGCAGGATTTACAAAGTTCCCATTGCCAAAAAAGTTACTTCTCATCCTTACTTAGATTACCTTATGTAAAGCATCTGCTTTGCAGCTGTGGGAAACACTAGATGAACAATTGTGGTTTTAATCAAAAATCTCTTAATTCAGTTCCCCCAGTCTATATAGTCTGTTGTTCATATTACAAGCAAATATTTGAGGATGTCTAAAGTACAGTCTATAATATTTAGTCAAGGATATTAAGAAAGTAATATTAGATTAAAAATGTGCTGCTCCAATATTAAACTATTCTTATTTCAGAGAGGTTTTTCTGTGATTGCTGTAGGTGTCTTCCATTATCTTCCTGTGCCATATGTATATTAACCAGATGGCATTTTAATACAGCAGGCAAATGGATTCCATTCTGACACAAGCCAGGATTCACTCTTTTTGATATGCATGCTTGAATTTTTGTATCCTCTGAAAAGTTCCATCTCAGGATCACAGTATTCTTCAGCTATAAAAGGCCTAATCTCAGTAATTGTACAAGTCAGGTCAGGGTTTGTAAAGAGATCCTAGTTTCTGAAACCCTTTTTTCCTCCCCACATTTACATTATAAACAGGCATCACCCTTCCCTCAATCTCAAAGATCAGTCAAAAAAAGTATGAAATGTATTAATTTGCATACTACTGTTGATTTACTGAAAAGAGTGAAAGTATGAAGAAATTTAAATTGATTGCCCCCCACTCTTACTTTATTTACAGTACAAGGTACTGATTGCTACAGTAAATAATTATTGCAGTACTGTAACATAGTTAAATTTGAAATAGTCAGATAGCAAATTTAATTATTTTTCCAAACCAAATGATTTAAATCCTTATTATTCATCTTCTGTACTAAAAGTTAAATCAGCTAAACTAGAGTGTGACAGTGTTGAAGATACATCTTGAGCTGGTGAAAATTCTAGGAAATAATAGATACACAGTTTTTACCAGATAGAGATAAAATTTCTCTCTGTTAACTCTTCTGGGCATCAGATATCAGGTTATTTTGCAGTTCTGTTTCTGAAATTCAAATGCTCCTAGAGTGATGCTCCATTGATACTTCACCATACTAACTATAGCTGCACACTAAGTTGTCTGATGTCAGTTCCTTGTTGTGGTATGCTTTTAAAACTAACAAAGGGGCAGTGTTTAAAAGAATAACCAGAAGAGGCAGTGTGAGGGAAGGCAGATAACTCAAAGACAGACAGTGGGTCCCTCTCTCTGTGGCAGAAGGGGCAGATTTGCCATGGAATGCACCAGTGTGTCAGGCTGCTCTGAGAATTTTTTGGGTTGGCAACGTGTAAACTGTTAAGAACACCAGATGAGCACACGTGCTTAACCCCACAAACATCTTTGGAGCATGTTCCACATCCAGACCTTCTGGATTTCACTCAAATAATTGCTAAATTCATAGACCTTCTGGATTTCACTCAAATAATTGCTAAATATTCCTTTGAATTAGGTTGAAGTCCATCTGAAATTTCTACCTGGAGGGTTTTTTTATTTCATCTCCTTGATAAGCAGAATTTTGCTTCTGTTCAGCACACTGATGGATTTGTCTGGGTTCATCTCAGGGAAGCAAGGCTTGGATCCATCCCATTCTCACTTGGCACGTACGTGTAGCTAACCTACAGAGCTTTTTAAGGCAGCAACAGCACTACCAAAACAGTGCCTTTCATTTCACAGATGGGCAACCTGAGGAGGAGATGCTACAAGACAGAAAGAACCCAGAATTCAGGCAACATCTACAAGAGAAAGGTATTTGAAGAAGTTTGTAGTGAGATCTTGCACAGAGAAGGTGGCAGTAGTTTTAAGTGTTCAGCTATCTCAGCTGAGCTGGTAGCTATGTGAAAACCCAACTCAGTAACATACCATGCCAAAAGAGATATTAAAACAGAGTTACATCTGAAGAGTATACATTTCACAGAATAAAATAGATATTTTTATGGTTTATGGCATCATATTTACTGCCTGAATTTGGATTATCTGTTATAGCATTGCACATATAACAGCAGGGCTCAAAATATGTTGGTTTCTTGGTAAGTAAAATTCCTTAATAAACATTAAAGATGCACTGCTGTATTTAATTTCTGAGCAAATGAAAGGCAAGGAAGTAGAGAAGTGGTTACAGTAAGTTGCTTGAAGCTGATCCTGCTATGCAGAATTGGACAGTATGCAAAGTTTTATGGAAAATCAGTTAATATTAAATTATAATATTACATTAAACTATGTGGTAGTTACATTAAATTCTGTGGTAGGTGCAGTGAACAGAAGGCTGTAGTTAAATCTCTGTGTCCAGGAAAGCAAATCTGAGTCCTTGGGGCATTCCCTGCTGCCAACGTGGGCTGCCTGGCTTTATGTGTGAAGTGGGAAACAAGTGAGCCAGTTGCAGCTTGGGAAATTAGATCTTGGGAAGAAAAGAGTACAGATGTTTACTTCAAAACTCAGAAATGCTAAATAGAAATCTATAACCTGGTGTTGTCACTACATAGAAATCAATGCCAGGATTAATTGCCTGCTAAATCCTGAGACTGATAGTTAATTTCTGTGTGTAAAGCATTTTGTGGTTTGTTTATTTAGGTAGTTATGAAAATCCAGACCACTGTGTGGGCATTTTTGTTAATGCCTGAGATGAAGAGCAGCTCTGAGGCTGCAGAACATGTGAGCTGTGCTTGGGTCAGTTCATCCTGCCCAACTTTAAAGTTCAGTACAAGGTGATGAGGTTCAGAGGCTCTTTCCTGTTGGTTCCTAGGAGATGCTCTTCACAGCAGGAGTCCTGACCAGGTAGGTTATATATGAGACTGACCTTTTCTCAGACAACACAAGGCAGGTTTTGAGATTGACTGCCACTCTCAGTGGCTGAGCACTAACTTCTCTGGGGAAAAAAAAAAAAAAAGCCATTTGTTTCAAGCCCAGCTTCAAGGGAATGACAATGAAAAGAATTTAATCAAAGGGCAATAAATGCTGGAGACTTCTCTGAAAATGACAGTACAGTAGCTGTTCTCAAATGCCTGTGTGCAGTTAAAGAAAGCAACACAACTGTAACCTCATGAAGTTTTGGTGAGAATGCTACTAGAGGACAAGTTGGTTTCCTAACCTGACAAGTAAAGTGGTTGCAGATGCAGATGGAAAAAGGAGGATAGTCTGATGATGATGTTTCTTCATTCAGAAATGCAAACTTATTAAATAGTATAACTAAGAAACTGAAAAAGTATCCTGGAGACACATGACCTTCTTTTTTTCCCCCCATTATATGACAGTCTTGAGACACTTGCAGAATTAGGTTGGGATTCTGAATTCAAAATTATTCTGAATTTATTGAAAAAATCAGTGGGGTTTTTAATGTACTCATCCAGAATAGAGGAATGTAAATTAGAACCTTGACATTTTTTCCTCTTATTCTACCCAATACAGTAATACATGTATTATGTATCTACCTTCCTCTCTGTAGCTTTCTCCATTGCTTCAGCTATGAATATTGGCATCCTTATCTATGTTCAGGGGATTAAAAAATGGAAAAGAAATGGTATTACTATATATGTTCTTTGGAAATAAGTTGCCATATATTTTCCCTGGATAGTAGCATAATACTTCTGATCCATTGAAAAGAATGATTATGTATTTATAACATTATATTCGATGTATTTATTTTAAGAATATACATTTTTCAGTAGCATTTGCTAGTGTTTCTGGTTTTACTCATTTTTAAATCAGTGTTTCAATAATTGTCACTATTATTGCTAGGCTGGTCCTGGTCCTAACAGGATGTGTGTCAGTAGAGGGAGGTGAAAGGTAAGGGATGGAAGCATATCCTAATTAAGAGAGGGATACTTCAGGCATATTTCAAACCAGTACTGAAGGTTTAATTTATATGAGATCAGAGCGTGTACAAATTGTATAAAGGTTGAATGTGACAAAGAATTTACTATAAAAAGATTTTAATGCAAATGTACCTTCAGCAGTATTTTACCAATTTCTTCTTTCCTTTGAGGATCAGGAGATCATTAGCTGATTTAACACAGATTCAGTTCAGATCACAACTTGACTTTCTAGGCATTAAATAGAATTCTGCATTCTTCATCCTCCCAAGACTCAACTCTGTGAATGAAACCACAAATCCAGAACAGTACAGAAGTCCAATTCAACTGAATATTAAAATAATTGAACATAGAATAAGAAAAATGCCTGGCATTGTGGAAAATAGTTGGCATTTTCCTCAATAAATGTTTCTCTCCTTTCACATTGTTTAACCATTTGCTGTGGAGTTTTGGTTTTTGCCTTTTAAGGATGACAGGCAGAGGTATTTCAGAGCAAGACTCTATCATGGTGTTTAGATTGGAAAATAAGCACTTTTTTTCCTGCAGATGATGATGTGCAAGTGGCAAAGCATGATCTCTTCTGTCAGCTGGCTTACTATGCTCTGCTTCTTCTGGTAAGTCCAAGGTTGGAGTCTTGGACTGCTGAGTTAGAAGATGAGGTTTGATGAAAGACAAGTCACTAAGGGACAAACTATTGTACATGTCATTAAGTTGAGTGTTATTTCCAGGTCCTACCATAGGTTAACTCATTTGGGCAGTGAACATTCTTCAGTACTCAATCCAACAATGTCTAGATGTATGTATGACCCCACAGAACAGTAGTTAGAAAACTAGTTTAAGGCTTCTGAGTAAATGGATATTAACCTGACAAATTAATAAGCTTCTCCCAATCGTAGATATCAGCCCAGATCTAATTATTTTTTTATTTTTAATAAGATTCTGATATGGATTATATGTATTGCTGAAGACATTATTATAATATATGACCATTCATGCAGACATATAAAATTTGAATGAATGGTAGCCATAGAGATGAGTCAGCATTGTAGATTTATGTCTGTTCTAATGCAGTGAGAAGGATGCTCTGAGAAGGCAGAACAAAAAAGATTTATAGTCCCATCATTTAAGAAATGAAGCCCCTCAGCAGCACCTGAACACCTTTAAGGATATACAGGAGGACTTCTCCTAAGTTATATGGTGCATTTAAAATAAAGGTTATTCAGAGTAATTATGTAGGACAGTCCAATACAGTTGGGTGGGAAATTGCTTGAGTCCATTAATTTCATTTGTGTCCTGTCAAAGAATCAATTAGAGGTATAGGTCAAGGGGTTGCACTTTCTCCAGGAAAAGTAGAGCCTAAGTTCCCCCAGATCCCTCTGTGGTTAGAGGATGAACTGAGTTAAACTCTACTTTCTCTACAAAACACTGGTATATTTTACTGAGAAACAAAGGAAGGAGAATAGAAAGGTCTATTCCATGTAAGAGTTTCTAAGCTAATAATGGAGAAAGTTGTTGGTATTACATCAGCTGTGAAATTTCATTTGGATGCTGACCTTTCTGAAAATATGATTTTAAAAATACTATTATTGATTTACATCTCTAAGCAAAAAGTAATCTTAAGCCAAATTTTGGAACCTGTCATTTAGAAAATCTTGACATGGGATGTTGTGACAACTGTGAAACTACTTTTCCATTTAAATGAAAAAACCCCAAACCATCAAAATCAGCCCACCAAAATAATACATTTAAAAGCATTCTCTATGTCCAGTAAGAGCTTGTAGTGTATTACTAAATTAACTCAAAGCATTAGTGATTTCCTCACCTAAAAATATGGGTAATTTTACTGCAAAGTATAATCCAGAAGATAATAAATAAGATAGCACATTCATCTGCAGGTAACAGACCAATGTTTCCAGTTCAGGACTCAACAAGAGACTCTCAGCAATCAGTTCTGCAGTTAATACATGCAAAAACCCCTCCATAACTGAAATTTTTCCCTGACTCTAATGACTTAAGTCCTTGAGAGTGATATGTGGAATCTCTAGTTGAGCCCCATGCAAGTTAAACTGATTTTTGCCTTTCAAAAATACCCCAATCAAAATTGACTGTCCCCATTCCCTTTTCAAATGAAGGATAGATTCTGAAAATAATGATCTTAAAAATGCAGGTGCAAAGATACCCTGTTTATAGATGGCTGTGTAAAACTCCTAGACAAAAATCATGTCAAGACTTGACTTCTGTCAGTTTAACATGTTCCACTTAATAATTTTGCAAGGTAATATTATCAGGTAAGATTTAATACCATTGAGTAGTAGATAATTCCCAATTCCTTAGCCTCTTCTCATGCAATAACACCTGGTGTTTGTAGTACACTAGCTTGTGTCTTGTTTAAGCTTAGTTATTGGGCAGTGATTTAGATAAAATCTTATTAAAATATTAAATAAGGGATGAAATAGATAAACTTTTCTTACTCTGCTTCTTCAGCTTAATCAGCAGCAGCTATTGTGCTAATAAATAGTTGGTGGTGTAGAAGACAAATAATATCACCACAACTTAAAACTACATTTTAATTTTCCTTGTTAAGTGTGATTCCTGTTTCAGCAGCAGAATTTTTATCTTCATTACAAGGAAGGAGTCTTTTTAAAGTTTTATTCAGATTTTCTGGAGGAAAGCAGAATCAATGGAAAAGTGTTTAGGAATTACTTAAGCATCTGATTACTCTCAGGCCTTTTTTCTTCCTCAGTTGCACATTTATCTTGAATTGCTGCTTCACTCCTTCTGGTGCCTGAATGCTCTCCATTATTCAGGGGACATTTTCAGCTGTCTGTGTTGGTAGCAGCAAATGACAGTCATGGGTCTCTGCTAAAAAGCTGCCTAAATCTGCAAGCAAACAGTGCAGCAGCCCCATGACAGAGCCAGAACATGCTTTGGGGCCTTCTAATCCATCACTTGACTGTGAGAGGAATACAATCTTCCCAAAATGAATTTGTGTGTAAAATCCCAGTGGGAGGAATTTTGTTGTGACTCAGAAGCCTGGTAGAACTCAACTTTACAGTTGCTGCTGATCCACCCTGTTGTAAATAGGATGGGAATACCTTGGTGTCTTGATCTAGCAGAGCCTAAAATTATCTGTATTATCAATACAGATAGTGATTATCTACAAGAAATTCCCTGGTAATCTAATTTATTCAAGACCCCAACAGTTAGTTTGATGTATCTAGCTATCCTTTTGTACTCTCAAGGCTATCAGTATGATTTGAGTCAACACTCCTTGCCTGAACCACTTAAGTACACAGAAAAAGATCAAGTCAGAAGATAGAAAAAAGGGTGGAATTAAGCTGTTTTTTTTAAAGTAATTTTAAGGATTAAATTTTTTAAATTAAGGATTTTTTTTTTTCCATGTCATTTGAGAAGTAACTTCTGGGTTTGTTTTCTTTCCTTTCAGGTATTGCCATTGAAAATTGAGAAATTTCTTGCAGGTGATATTTACATGCCACTATATTGGAGTCATTGGTTATTTATTACAGTGGCTCCTTATGTTGTGAAACACTGCATCCAAACATGGTTGGGTTTTTTGTTCCATATATGTCAGTAACATATTAAAAAGCATAGTGTTGAATAGAATTCCTTCTCCTCATCTGAGGATATCCTTAACTGAAATTCTGTTTCTGATTTCAGGATGGAAATGATCCATATTCATGTGGGAGATGAAGGTAACCAAATTTGAATGTGATTGAACACGTGTAATGAAACATAATGCCATCATTCATCTTAATAGGCATGATAAAAAAAGAGTATTTTTCTTACAGCCTACAAGTAAAACAAATGAATTAAAGTCATTTAATTGCAAAATATTTTAAAAGTCATTATGATAACTTAAAAGTAATTGCTACTCCAAATTTTAATAAGATAATGACAGCTTCATTAGCTTTAGAAATGTGCATAATTTTCAGGAATGTTGCATTAGCATTGAGGTGACATTTTCTATTTTATTCAGATTAAAATTGTGTAAATAGGCAATTTGAAATGCTCACATTGTATATTAAAATTAACTATTCAGGAATTAATTCTTCAACTTTTCATGAGAGTTATCCTTATTCACACAAGAAGTCTCATTGACTAATGGCATTTCTCAGGCATAATCAGATGACAATGGGACAACAATTCCATGAAAAATACTAATTCCATCATTCTTTGTTAAAATATTTGCTGATAATGGTTCTTTTCATGAAACTATTTTGGTCTTCAGTGCTGTACAGCAGACAGGGGGAATTTTTTTTGTGAGCTCTGTGGATATTTCTTCCTTGCCACATGACAGGAATTAAACAAAATGCTGTAGAGACTCCGTGAAGTTGTGGTGCTGGTAGGGGAAGAATACAGATATTTTTGCCTGCATATATTTTACCTTTTAGGAGCACACAGCAGATGTATTTGTGAGTCCAGATTAGCAAAAGGCCTCCTCCCTTAGAGCCACCTTTGTTTGAAAAATGAAGGCATTTTGTCTTGAGAAAGTGGAGAATTATAAGGAAAATATCAGTGCCCAATTTAATAATTTGCAACCTACATTTATTGCAGAAAAAGCCCAAACTAAACTTGTATTTTGCTTGCAGATTTCTGTGAAGCTTTTTACTTGTCTCTTAACAAGAAAACTTGCTTTCTGTAAGTGAAGTTTTCTGTGGGACTCCAAAATCTATGGACATGAAGGTGTCTGTCAAACTGAAAACTACTGGTTCAACTGATACATTGCATCAGTTAATTTCAGCACACAAGTGAATTTCAGTACAACTTTTATTTTAAACAGTAATTTTATTTATCCACCTAAATAGGGATAAAGAGCCCTAGCTTTTATCACCTAATTTTTATGTTTTCTGGTTTTTTTCTAGCCATGCTTTCTTGCAGCTGTGGCTCTTTGAACCTCTCTTCATCATGTGCAGTATCCTACTTGTGTCATTGTTTTCCATGACTCATTAAAACAGACACATTATTTGAAATGAAAATTGTCACGAGCATTTAAAATCATCATCCAGTGAATAGGATTCTTTGGGATTCACAAAAAGTGCTCATTAAAATGTCAACTACTCGTCCTGTAATTTATAAACAGATAATCCTCATCAACAAGAGAGAGAAAAACACTTCCTAAGGCAATCTTACTGCCTTTAGAATAGATCAAATTTGTGCAATATGGTACATAATTCAAAATAATATTTGAAGAGTAAAGCCATAGATCCTCTTAAAGGACTGTTTCTTCTCCATAAATCTGGATTGAAGATGCAGTCCTATATCCTATCCTGCTATATTGATAGCCAGAATACTTTACATTATTTTTTTCAAGAGCATCTTGCTGACTAATCCTGTTTGCTCAGACTTCATAGTTGAAAAATAAAAAATAATTTTGTTTTTATTTTTTTTTTGTCAAAAATGCTTGTTTCTTAGTACTCCCCAGCTTTTCCTTTTGTTGGCAGAAAGCTTTAAATAAAAAGTAAAGTGTTGGCAGATGTTACCACCTCTTACTGCTGGATCCAGAATCTCTTATTGAGAGATCTAAAAGTAATATTCAGAAATTAAAGTGTTCTAGCATAATCTTGTAGCCTTCTTTCTGTATTCAGCTGCTTAAATAGAACAATCTTTAATTCCCTATAACAAAAATAATCACCATTTGAGTTGAGTTATTCCATTGAAGGGCAGTAACAACGTTAATTAATTGAAAGTTTAATTATATTCAGTCTTGATGTGAAGTGTTTGAAAGAATCCTGCAGTTTTTCAGCAGCTAAAGTCATGATACTTTCAGAGAATTCTTAGGGACTTAATGCACTCTTTTAAAACATGTTTTTTGACAATTATCCCTTAGAGCAGGAAAAGAGAGGTGGTTGTAATAAAAATGGCATTGTGAGTGTGCATAAAGCAATATCAAAGGCATAACATAGAGCCTTGCAAGCAAGCCAAAACTTTTTATTAATATGTGTTTTTTTTTTTAAACAGGATGAAATATCTGATGAGAGATGAAATCACTTTTGTCACCTAAATTAATTTGCTCCTGTGTCTTGTAAATCATTTCATGCCACAAATAATTGATCAGAGACTGAAGCAGAAATGAACAATTCAGGCTGTGATTTAAAGGGAATTAATTCTTAATTAAGTTGGCTTACTCTGGATTTTCATCTTTAGGGAGAACGGGCTGCTAAGCATTCACAAGACTGTCACTTAGTTTAATATTAGGAAAAGCCTTCAGATGAGATTAAGGCTCTCTTCACATTAAGGGGATCAGAATGAAGTACCTGCATTTAAGGCTAAGAACCACAACTCCAATCATTATGTAGGGGTCTGGTGTCAGCTCCTAAGTGAGCCTCAGATTATCCCAAGAAGTGAGGCAAAAAAAGGTAAATTCAGAATCCTGGATTTGGAAAGTTAATGCTGATCTTCCTTCCAGTGTAATTCTCTGATGTGGCTTCTATCAAGAAATTCCAGTAAGAATAGTGCATTCCCAACTTTGATATCTAATTGCAGTATTTTATGGGTGCTTACATCTCAGAATACTGAATCTGATTTCTGAACATTTCTAGAACTCTGTGTGTGTATAT